>SNQJ01S0002069.1:265860-288712 GCA_010110895.2 Picea sitchensis
AAGAAATAAAGAATTTACCCAGACGTTTTCTTATTGAGGAGTCATGGTTTCGATGTAGTGAAAAAAATGAAAATTTTCCACCGTATGGAAAAATTGGAATTCCACAAACCGAGCACCGAATGGAAAAAATGCAAGCAACGAAATAAACGATGACAGTGCGCCTTAGTTGGGAAAATGTGTCACCAATGTTTGAGAGATTCTCTACACTGGAAATGGTAAAAATGGTTTTTGACCATCGATTTTTTTTATTTAACCCTCTTCTGGTGCGCTCGCGTTAAGTGCACTGGTGCGAACCGTTGTAGATAGAGCATGGTTTCTTTTTAAAATAACTATGAAGGTTCACCTGAAGGACAAATTAGCACCACTTTTATTTTTTTAATAAAAAATGCAGACTGTGCAATTGTTTTTTACGCACTGGTGCTCCCGTTTTGTGCGCACCAGTGCCTATGATATTTTTTGTCGTCGATTTTTATTTGATCCTTGTTTTGATGTGATCGCATTAAGCACATCGGTGCTAAATGTTGCAGATAATGCACCATTTCATTTTAAAAACATGTGATGTTGCCCCATATGGAATGCACCGGTGCACCACTAAGACAAAGTCGCATCGTTATGCATTTAAAAAAAATCATAGACTATGGAGTTGTTTGTTGCTCACCCGTGCGGCAAGGGGAAAACGACGCACTGGTATGCAATTTTGAAGAAAAAATCTAGATGACAAACCTATTTGTTGTGCACCGGTGCGTCCGTTTAGGGCGCACCGGTGCTTTTGATATTCTTTTATATGATGTGCACCATTGTTTTATTTATTTTTTAAATAACTTTGCAAGGGTGCACCATTGTCTATTAGCGCCAGTGCATTTATATATGGTGGTGCACCGGTGTGGTATAAGATTACAAACACACTGTTAAAAATAGTCTGCTAAAACATCTGCCCACACACCTTTGCTAGTGACCTCCACTATAAACATATTTTTTGGATAATTTTATAGGGGCTTCTACAAAAACCTCCGCTATAGGGTATTTTCCTTGTAGTGTGTACATAAGACCAGAAAGAAGCAAAAATATATAAAGCTCCTAGTGAAACCTTCAAGGAGAGAAAGAGGCCCAAAAGGTTATCTATTTATTCGACACTCATGACAAATCTTGTCAATGCATAACCTTCCACCTTTGAAGAAGAAGTCAAGAAGAAATAATGGAAGGAATCTGTGATGGAAGAATATTGATCCATCATGAAAAATGATGTATGGAAAATTGTGCCTAGACCCGAAGGAAAGTCTGTAGTAACTTAAAAATGGGTTTACAAGATAAATCATGCAATAGATTGGAGTATTGATAGATACAAGGAAAGATTCATCGCTAGACGGTTCTCTTGCAAGAGGGAGAATACTATGATGAGACATTTTCTCCAGTTTCCATATATACCTCTATTAGAGTCATCATATCTCTTGTAGCATCCATGGGTTGTAAAGACTGCTTTTCTCAATGGATTAATTGAGGAAGAACTTTACATAGAGAAAACTCAAGGTTTTGAGGTACACCCGAGAGAAACACATGTATGCATATTAAACAAGGCCTTGCATGGAATCAAGCAAGCTTCAAGAGCTTGGTATGCATGAATTCATAGTTACCCAATGAGACTTGGATTTTCCAAGAGCTATGTTGATCCAAACCTTTATTACAAGGTTGTGAATGATGCACTTGTGATCCTACTACTATATGTTGATGATTTGTTTCTGACTGGTGCAGAACCTCTCATTATTCAATGTAAGAGGGAGTTAGCCTGTAAAATTGATATGAAGGATCTTGGTTTCATGCATTATTATTCGGGACTAGAAGTATGGTAGAAGCATGGTGAAATATTCCTAGGGAAAGGGAAGTATGTTGTAAATATCCTTCAGAAGTTTGGGATGATGGATTTCAAATCCATAGAAACTCCGATCGTGATGGATCTGAGAAAGTTGAGAGACTTTTATTCTGATCTAGTAGACTTGTCATTGTACCAACAGTTGATTGGCTCATTGATGTATTTGGTTAATACTCGACAAGACATTTTCTTAGTTGTGAACATGTTGAGACAGTTCTAGGTGGAACCTAGACATGCACATTGGATAGTTGCAAAGTATATTTTGAGATATCTTAATGGGATGCTAAATTATGGTTTGAGATATGCATCAAACAATGACGTACAACTACATAGATTTACTGATTCGGATTGGGAATGGAGTGCATATGATAGAAATAGTACTTTTGGTATATGTTTTAGTTTGGGCTCTGTTATGATATCATGGGATAGCAAGAAACATAAGTCCATTACAATCATCACTGCATAAGAAAAGTATATTTCAACTTGTGATGATTATACAAAAGCATTATGGATCCGTAAGATGGTTTTTGGACTATTTGATTAGGTGCTGGATTCAACTTTGTTATATTGTGATAAACAAATTTGTGTGAATATTTTAGAGGATCGTGTGTTCCATGACAGGTCGAAGCACATTGAGATCAAGTACTATTTTATTCGTGATAAAGTCTAGAAGGGAGAAGTGATTCTCTAGTACATCTCCACTAATGAGAAGAAAACTAATATTTTGACAAAGCCTCGATCCAAGATAAATTTTACATACTTGAGGGACAAGTTGAGAGTTGTGGAGATTGCTCCCTTGGCTGAAAGGGAGTGATTATCTGTATCATGCTAGAACAACTTAGATACGATTCTTTGGCATCATGCTAGTACATATTAGATATGATACATATGTCTTGAGACACATCATGCTAGTACATCTCAAATATGATGCATTAGCATCATGCTAGTACAACTTAGAGATGATGCATATGCCTCAGTCACATCATGCTAGTACAACTTAGATATGATGCAGTAGCATCATGCTAGTACATCTTAGAGATGATGTCAATGATTCACATCATTCTAATACATCTTAGAGATGGTGCATTGACACCATGCTAGTACAGGTTAGATATGATGCAAACACATTGATCTACATCATGCAGGTACAACTTAGATATGATGCATTCACATAATGCTAGTACGACTTATAGATGATGTAGATGATAGTCCACTTCATACTGGTACAACTTAGATATCATGCATTCACATCATGCTAGTACGACTTAGAGATGATACACTAGAGATAATGGTCCTTATATCCCATTGCGGGGCATTCAACATTTGTTGGGACAATCATTCTTATAGGATGTATGTTCGGACTAGAAGAGTGGTCTTTGTATCACTATGTTGAGTGAAGTGACTTATGCAAGACACTCTATTGAGTATGTTGAGTCCAACACATGAATTACTCAACATCATTCCCTATTACTTAGGTGGAGTATGGCCTTGAGAGATGATGCAGATGATGATATGATTTGATGTCAGGAGACTATTGTACTGCATGGTGATAGATTGTGTAGCTATTATTTGATTGCAGTGGATATTGTGTGTCTCTCGATAGTAGTTATGAACTACTATGGTGGATGCGTTCCACTAGTAGTGACTGTGTTTCACTATATAGTAGTTTTTCACTACTAGGAGTGGTTGTTTACCACTGGATAGTAGTTTTGTACTACTATGGATTGACACTATTATGATCTATTGGATGGAATTGTAGTAACTATGTACTACTACATGATTTCCATGGATACTACCAGTAGTGTTAAAGGTGATTCCTAGGATGGTGTGCCAAATAGTAGTGTTGGAGGTGATAGCCAACTAGATGTACCTATGCGGCTATGATGATGCTACCTCTGTGGCTATGATGATGAGAGCTTGGGGGTTGAACACTGTGTTCTGACTTAAAGGAAAAAGGGATGCAAACTCAATATGAAGTAAATAATATCTCCAGAGTAACTTTGCTCTAAAAGTTGAATTCTTTCTCTTCTTTTCCATAGCTTAGAATTGGCCGATTTATAGCCTTCAAATGGAACTAAAGGGCCGAGTCGAAACATTTTTCAGTATATGGAAGGCCAAGGATCATAGATCTCCTATCATGACATGGAAACTCAACATTAATTTTCATTTTTTGGCACAATTATCGATGTACGTGGTGTGTAGTGGTGCAACCTACATATACGCATGTTGTATAATAGGCAAGATGCGTACATGTGAAAAATTATGTATTTTTATCTCTGGATTTTACAAATAGGGATGACAAGTCTGCATGGGGAAATGGAAAAAGGCCTTATGTGAAAGCTTGCATAGGGTGAGACAAATCTTGCTATAACAGATGCCCCCTAATGTTTGAGTTCAGAGGAGTATATGCGATGGTTGAAATACATTATAAACAACCCAGAAGTGGAGTGATGAGGAACCAGCTTGAAGAACTAGTTGCTCATACATTCTGCACTAACTTTGCATACATGACTGCCAATAGAATTACACTGCAGATCCATGTGAAAATATACCAAACAATTGTCTGTGGCCATGAATAGTAAAATACAAATGTGGTTACATGCCAAAAGTTGTCACAGTCATGAAAAAGGCCCAGTAGAGCCAGTCTCAAAAATCAATCTGAAGATGTCTGTATACAATGGAGTACAATATGATCTCCCATGATCACTGAAGTCATATAGGTATTTTTCCAATGAAAAAGAAGCATCAACTCAGGAAAGTTGCGGCCACATAGTGATGTCTTCAATTCTTCTACACAATCCTCCAAAGGTGCAAGTCTACATCATGTGAATAAAGGAGTTGAGGTTGAACACAATGAGACATCATTTGATGACCAGTCATTGAGGTATACCATTAACAAATGTGAGATATCCTACCCATAATGAAATTAGCTATCAAGGCACCGAGTACATTCTTACAAGTGTGAATAGAGGAGTCAGTGTTGAACACCTGAAGAATCCATCGATCATGAGATATTGATGTATTCCCAACTGTCGATTGTGAGAGAAATTGCCACTAATGAATGCAAGCCTCAAGGTACTCATAAGATTCTAGGTCCCGTTTCTAGAATAGATGTTTTGAAGTCGATGGAAGGATACCCGCTAAAAGGAGAGCATTAAGGCATCTCTCATCAGTCATCACAAGGTACAAAGCAAAAGCTTCATGATTTGGAGGAAATCGGACGAAGAACATGTTCACAAACCAACGACCTTGTGCATCTTTCACGTATGCCAAGTGCAAGAGGTACATGAAAAGGACCCTATGAATAACATCCAATGAGGAAAACTGTTGACAAAGGCGAGGAAACCACAAATAAGTCTAACGAGATCCAAGACATTGCACGAATCCCAATGTGTGAATAGATGTCTTGTGGTCGAAAACAAGGGGAGCCACCCAATCAACAACCAATGATGAAAAGTAGATTGTTGAGTTCAAGGTTACCTACCAATGATGAAAGCAAAAACAGGGTGTGTGATAGGACTACAGTATCATGTGATACTGAGACAAACTAAGGGTATGGCTGACATGCAAAGTCAAGATTTCTAAGGATTAGCTGACATAGGTTGATAGAATTCCTTTGAACAAGAGCATGAGACGTATGGAAGAATCTGACATCATAGACTCAATGATGAAACCATGAGATGCAAGAGGCATCAATGAAATTATCTATAGGGACCAGAAGAGTAACCAGTCGACAGAGAAGACTCTGTAAGGAGATCAACTTCCTAAGGCCATGCTAATCCCAAAATTATGATGACAAATGGACTCAATAACTTTGTGCTATGTTCAAAGGTGACACGACTGCTACCAACATAAGATAATACTCCATTCTCGCCTGTCTTTTTTTTTTTTTTTCATAGACAAATGAATGTTATGATACAGAGGAGGAAACAAGTGTTACAAGTAAGCAAAACTAGTTCCAGCAGTGGAAGATACCTATGCTAAATGCAGGGAGATGCATGCAGGAGATGGACACTCGGGGGAATGTTCCCTCCTAGGTATAGGGTGTCAAATTGTGAAGGATATAAATAAGGATCTGCTTGGTTGAGGATGCAAAAAATGCTGAGGCAAATGGTTTATAACGCAGAGAGAGAATCAGCTATAGGTTCAATACTGCAAGCAAGGGCATGAGATGCAATCACAACTTAATGACAAAAAATGTCGTTTTTCATGGATTTTAGTCTACTTGGTGTGAAAAAGGAATAAACTTCTGCCAAATAGATGTCCTTTCAAGTCCAATTTTTGAGTGTGAAAGAGACAAGTTCACTCTCAATATTTTCTCTTTTTGAAGATGAATTGGAAAATATCTTAAACTAAACTCGGTTGGGAGTCCTCTAGGTAAAGCTTGAATGTTTATGAATGAGAAATGAGGTTCAACATAAAGTTGTGTATTAGCTAGAAGGGACTCCCGATCCTATGGAAAAAATATCTGCATGGGCACCAAATGAAGTAGGGCATCTATCTAGGGAAACTATGTTCGTTAAGTCTCTACCACTTGATAATGACACTACTTATAGCAGATGGAAGGTTTTGTGTCAAAACAAATCGGTTTGTACCTAAGGAATAAAGAGTGACAGTTATAGGATAATGCAAAAAATGCATGATGGAATGAATACCTATCCTATATGATGGGTAGTAAATATACCTTCTCGTGGTGACAAACGACCAACATAACATTCAAATCCGGAAGACTCTCTGGTAAAGACTACAAAAACCAACTCAATCCACCTTTGTATTAGTCCATTAGGCAAAAAAATGACTCAAAACTATAGAAAGTGTGTAACATTGTTATAAATAGCAACAAAACGAAAAATTACTATGTCATTTTGACTTTTTACCAAAATAGTGAAAATTGGACCAAAATACCTCCGAGATTAACTGGTGATTGTGGGAGCGTCGAGAAACGAAATCATAAATCGTCTAGACCAGGTAATTTCTCTTCCCCTCCTCTTCATTTCCAGTGGATTCAATTTTTAAATTAGGTTTCAAATTTTATGTAAATTAGGGCGCAAATTGCGTAATTCGATGTACGCGGGCTGTCACTTATCGGGTCGCGTATACGATGGGTTATATGCAACTGTAAAAACTATAGGGCATGTATACCCAACCCTATATGTGAATGTAAATGAAGAAGCTCATGTACAAGTATGTAATCAATATTTTTTATGGTTGCTAACTCAAAATTTGACTTTTATCTGGCACTTTGGTACTTGAATGGAGGGAAAGAGAGTGCGAGGAGGTAGATGCTGTTGTGGACCAAGATTCAAGGGCCCAAATGGCCTTGAAACAATGTGGATTATATAAATTTTGGGAACTCAAAGGGATGAGGGCCCGGGTGAGGTTTCTTGAGATGCTTGTGGGTTACTGGGACCCTGAGAGTGAAAGTTTCAACCTCAATGGGCAACCATTGAGGATTGAAGTAGAGGATATCTAGTTTTTGACTAGATTATCACATCGGGGAGAGGTTGTAAAACTTAAATCAAGGGGAGCAGGGAACAAAATGAAAATAGAGAAGTACATAGACACCCACTGTGTAGTAGGGACTCCGAAGGTCGGGAGTGAACTCCCCATCCGAGTGATAAACAATCTCAGCCTCAAGATTGTTGTTCTCATGTTGACCAGGATCACAGGATCGGCTTCGCTGCACTAGGAATTGAGGATGCTCATGTTCTATGTTGTAGAGTGATTGAGACCCATAGTATATTATTGGTGTACCTCACTACTATCTAACATGAAGAGCCAGCTGACTGAGTGCAAACAGGGTAGCAAGAGGAACCTCGGTTTCACCTCTATCTTATGTTGTTTTTTCTTTGAGTGGGTTCTCTGTTTAGGGCCTAGAATCGAGATTCTTCTGAGAGGACCTTGTCATCTAGCCATGGCATGGTGGACCGAGGTAATGAGATGAAAAGGGGGAGGTAGGGTGCCCAAACCCTACAATGAGGATTTCGTCTACTGGTGGCAGCGACAGGTCGTTGCTCTGGATGACTATCCCTATGCAGAGATCAACTTTAGAGGGGATCTAGACATGACACTCCCACCAGGGATCACCTACGGGGAAATAGGTATCTCAAATGCTTTTCAATATTTCATTTTTTGGTATTTTTGTATAGTGAAACAAAAATATTTTTGGATGATGCTTAAGTACTAACTAGACAGTTGTGTAATGCAGACGTGGGTCCGCGACAGCTGGAAGGGATTCCTTGACATCATCGAAGGAACCAGGGAGATGAGGCAATGGGAGGAGAATCTGAGAGATTCCTACAAAACATGCAGGGCAAACTGTCTTGTTTGACTCATAGGATTCCCATGGTTCGGGTAGAGGATCTATCAGAAGCCATGCAACGACAAGTGGTTTGTGTGCCCAAAGTTTGGGTGTGACTCTTTTGGCGTCTTGCAAATGCCGTAGTTTGTTACCATGACGTACATCCGGTGCCTCAGGCGTAGATGTCATGGATATTGTATTATCGGTTGCATATGTGTATTGAGGGTATTAGCCCCAATTTGGTACTATAACCACCATATTTTTTGAAATACATATAAAATAGGGATCTTCGTCTCTACTTTTATTTACAATGTGTACACTGATGAGATGGTTTTCTTTGCTTTAGTTATGTGACAAATTCCAATCTAAAACAAAATTAGCATAAGCATTGGATACATGATTAGAACTCCTAGGAATGTAATAATAAGTAATCAAATCAAACTGTCGTTCTAAAATACGTACCTATAGGAATCGTTAGAGTAAAGTAGGATCATGCACAAGGTAAATGTCGTTCAACTAACATACAACTAACTAGGAATCCAGGATAAATTCTAAAGAGTGAATACCATGTGAGATAGCATCGTGCAAAAGTTATATAACAATGCTATATTCAGCCACGTTATTCATGGATGGCCCTAGGAATATGCGACCTGAAGACACCAGTAGACCCTCGAGTGAGTAAACCACCCAAGCAGCGAAAGCCACATTTTGTTTATGACGACTAGCTCCATCTATGAATCCTAGGTAGACTGAAGACTCTGTTGACATTTGCCAACCAAGGGAAAACTCGAGAAGCAAGTTGAAGAGGAAAAGCAAGGGAAAATATATATACACTAAATTATTTTAGTATACAAAGAGTTCTGCCCAAGCTTGGGGCTTAGGCGTAATATATTTTCAAGTAGAGCCCATTCCTGGGCTTAGCCAACATATTCCCTTCATAATCTTCTAACTCATAGGATCCTTTTTCTAATACACGTCGCACAATATAAGGACCATGCCACAAGGGTTTAAACTTGCCTGCCCTCAGTGGTTCTTTGGCTTGATCATACAAGAGGAACAAGTCACCCTCAGCCTACAACTGAGGATAGAAAGACTTATCGTACTGGACCTTGACACATCTTTTTTTTGCCTCGATAGCCGTAGAGGCGTCTTGACACTGCTCCTCAAGACTCTCTAGGTGTACAAGGCGTCGCTCAAGATTGGAAGTGTCAGGTAGGAGCACGACTGCCAACTTAAAAGAATGGATTTCACATTCAACAGGTAATATCGACTCCACACCATGTACTAACTAGGAAGGGGAAAATCTGGTGGTAGTCTTGATCGAGGTTCGGTATGCCTAAAGCGTGGGATATAGTATAATGTTCCTAGAGCGCGAGTTAATATACTAGGGGTCAAACAACGAGACAAGAAAAATGTGTTCGTCCGCAAATGAATAAACATGGATAACATCCTCATCTAATCATGGGAAGTTGGATATTAACACGACGAATACTAGAGATTTATTGGATTTTGCAGAAGCGAAATTGAGATCAAATTCTTGTAAAATGACAATCCATTTATTGTATTTTCCCCCTATGATACGCCTGGTAAGGATGTATTGAAATGGATTGACATCGGCAACCACAGTAGTCTTGCAAAGTAATATATAATGACACAAACATTGGACTTCGTGAATGAAAACCAAAGCTAGCTTTTCAACATGAGAATAATTGAGTTCAGGACCGACTAAGTTTCAACTAAGATAGTAGATGATGTGCTCGCGGAGCTCATCATCCTATTGAACCAAAACCATACCAATCGTCTTTTCAAATGTGGCGATATAAACTGAGTAATCTGATCTAAAGTCAAGAGACCTCAACAAAAGCGTCGATACCAAGGATTTTTTCAAAGCATCGAAGGACTCCTGGGCTCACTCATCCCAGATAAAAGGGGTGTCCTTCTTCAAAAGACACATTAAACTCTTAGTGATGTTTGCATAATTTACTATAAACCGACATAGAAATTTAGCTTTCCCCTGTAAACCTTGAAGTTGTCTAATAGTGCACGAGGGAGGGAATCAAAGTATTGCCTCAACATTTAACAGATCTACCATTATCCCATTCTTAGAGACTAGAAATCCCAAAAGTAGACCAGACCTAATGCAAAATATGCACTTATGAGGGTTGAAACGGATTCTATAGTAATGAAATCTTTCAAAAACAAGCCAAAGGTGCATAGCATGATCCACTCTCTTACGATAATGAGCAACAATATCGTCAAGGTAAGCTTCAAATATATGCTTAAGATCGTGAAAAGAGAAGGTCATGCCACACTGGAAGGTTGATCCAGCGTTTTTAAGGCCGAAAGGAATTTTTCGGTATGCGAAAGTACCCAAAAGACAAATAAATGCCATCTTATGTTGATCCTCAGGTTTGATTTTAATTTGGTTATACCTTGAAAATCCATTGATAAAAGAAAATACTTCTCTTCCCACACACTCATCGAGAATCTGATCGATGAAAGGTGTCGGGAAGTTTTCGTTAGGACATGCCTTGTTTAGGTCACAAAATTCCATACATACACAGATAATTCCTTTCTTTTTATTCACAGGAACGAGATTGGATATCCATTCAGTCAAGGGAATCGGGTAGATGAAGCCAACATTAAGTAGCTTCTCCACCTCTGCCTTAATAACAGGGGCATTATGGAGATTGACAACTCTAAGATGTTGTCGAATAGGTTTAGCATCCGAATAAGTTCTAATATCATGCTCGACAATACGATGGTCGATTCCTAACATCTCTTCATATGACCAAGTGAATACATATCAGAATTCCTTGAAGAGTTCGATGTAGATCAAGATTTCTTCTGACGAACAATCTGCATCGATATGTACGTTTTCAATCTTGCTAGGAGTATGAGAGATATCGATCATGACGGTAGGATAAATACTCGCCATATTTCCTTCGGCATAAATGTTGTGCGTATCAAGTGGAATGACGCCGTGATCGACTATCTCACTCAAAGTAGATCGAAAGTCATCTTGTTCAATTATTTCAAGATCTGGGAGAAAATAAGAGTGATGATGCATATCATCCCAAGTTCTATCGAAACCATTCATGGCTTCAATGATAGATTCGTCCGAAGGCAAAGTCCCATCGAGGCAGTCATATGAACAAGACAGTGAAGTGGCCTACACAGGCCTAAGAACAGAATCCTCCTTGTCCGTTGACGAAGTAACAGGATCGGGATCGACGGAAGAGTCAAGAACAACTTGATACGTAATCTCCACTGTCGATAGTGGCATGGCCATTCCAGCATATGATTGACGTTCACAAGACAAAGTCGGGGAAGGTAGGGTCCACTGATCACTAAAATAGGAAGTGCGGGAAGGAATGGACCTCCCTGTCAAAACAGGCCTATTGAACACGGCGTAAACGTGTTGACTCAGTCTCGTGAAGTCGAAAATACCCATAAGGGAAGAATACATTTCGACATTGATATTATTGGTTTCCAGATGAGAATTGTCGATCACATGGATCGATGGTCCAACAGATGCATTGGGAATAGCATATGGAAAGGATAACTAGTTGATCGTCACGATCTTCCCTTCGTGAGGAAAACAAAGAGTAAGGAAGACAGATGATACAACGATGACCATAGCATAGGTCCAATTACATCCTAGTAAAAATTTATAATCAAGAGGTGCATCAACTACCTCGACCTCCACCTCTACCATCTTCCCACCTAACTGGACCAGAAAGATAGAAAGAATACCGTGAGGGTGGAAGGAATGATCATCAAAAGCAGTCAACATGATGTTCGATGATTTAGAAAGAGTTGGAGAACTAAGAGCTTTCCAACAGATCAGGGACATCACACATGTAGTAGCACCTTCATCAACAACTGCACGTTTGATGGTATACTTTAAGTACCCCACGTGGATTTGGAAAGCCACATGGTAAGGCAAGCGAGGCTTCACATCTGTGATGTCGAACTTGATAACTTTTGAGCCACTAGGTTCTAGAGCTCCTAATGCAGATAGTAAGGCATTCCTCTGTGAAGGACATGTCTGGAGTACCTCCAAATCCGACATCACACAAGGGGTTTAACCCAGGTCTTCAACAATAGAGTAGTTCTAGGAGGCTCTAGCATTTGGATTGTGGGTAGAGTGCTTGACTACTCCTTTCAGAATACGAGGCAGTGGCTCTGGTTTTTCAATCTGTAAAGTCGTCTCTAGAGGAGGAGGAGGAGATTCTAGATCAAGTATAGCCTTTGAAGAGCTATAATCTCGAGATCGAGTGAATACATTAACTTTCTCATCGACCATATTGATACACAAACGGTTTTCGTCTTGCAATGACGGGTTTTGACTCCCACCAGCTGCATTTCCAGTATTTGAGGAGCTCAAGGCCATGTGTTGGTTATGTGGAAAAGGATTCGTCAGCACGACGGGGGATAGAGATAATAACCTCGCAGCTTCTACAAGTTTGGGGCATAAATGGGTACTTGGTGATCGTCTGTACAAATATTACAGGGGAATTTCACATTACGTCTTTCTCATTTTCCCTCTTCAGCATTATTACTTTTCCTCTCATTATTACCATTGTCCTTGGGTTTATTACCATTTTTCCCACACTTACGATTATTACATCCTTTCTTCTTATTTCCGCCTGGTCGTTGGTTACCATTTGGGTTGGCCGACAATTTCATGGAATTTACATCCACCGATTGAGTGGGATTGGAAGAAACAGAAGAAGGCATCCCTTCCGCAGTTTGGTTTAGAGACAACTCTTTCAAATGTCTTGTCATTGAGTCTGTGGATTTTACATTGGTGGAGCCTACAATTCCATCGGCATGAGGTTCGTGCTGTTGTCTAGGGTCGTAAGTTGACCGCGGTGCGTTTGGAAGAATGTGGTATAACATCCCAAGCTGATCATATATCAGATATAGCTGGTGGGCTTTAAAGATCGCTTCTTCCTCAGTGGTAACCTCGGCAGTAGCGACATATTTTGAGATAGGATGGTGCAAAGAGTTAAGGAACTATTCTAAAAGAAAGACCGAGGGTATGGAGGTCTGAATCAACCAATTCCGTCTACGCCACTCCTGGATATGATCCAATATATGAGTGGCAGTGTCCTGGCGTAAAGTTGACAAACGTTCTAGGCCAGCATCATAAAGAACTGACAATTGGAAGTGGTTAAGGGAGACCAACACCAGCTGACTAAAGGTCCCATATGCCCCCCTAAGTATCTTGACATACCATTTCGCAGCAACTCCAATGGGGGTGTGTTGAAACAATCTTAACCGAATAGAATCATCATTAAGGGAATTCAAGGAACACCATAGGTGAAAGGTAGTAACATGATCACTGGGATCCTTACCATTCTTACCTTCGAACTTCATAATTTCTGAAGGAAGCTTGGTGGGGATGGGGGGCCATGTAGGATCATGACACATAGGGTCGTTCATCAACTTAGACAAGTCTGGCAGATTAAGCGTGACTAGAAAATGGAGACAGGTTTGCGGCATCTGGCCCCAAGCTCCCTGAAAAGATTGTGTTCGAGGAACTGCAACCCATCCATGGTTTTGGTAAGCACCATGGCTCTGTCTGGAATTGTAAGGCCCTCCTCCGGAATGATTCATAAAAGGTTGGTTGGGCATCATTCCAGTAGGAATGTTCTAATGGGGGTTATAAAAATTGCCTCCAATGGGATTAGTTCCGGGTTGGGGGTTTCCCAAAGCTTGAAACTAACCTCCTCCAGGTGTGAATCCGGAGGATAGAAGTGGATTCGCCATGCCAAACGTATTGGTAGGAATCGACACCTAGGAGGTAGGCGTAAAAAAGAATTCACTTGCACACTTGTTCACACAGCAAACGGCAGCGTCTAAGTACTCTGCCGCCGGGTGCTGAGAAGCTGCTTGTAAACACGTCGTATAGAGGACAGCACTGATAAGACTTGAAGAATTCGCCTGCAGACTTGTTCACAAGGCAGCGTCTAAGTACTCTACCGCCGGTTGCTGAGACGCTGCTTATAAACACGTCGTTTAGAGGACAGCATTGATAAGACTTGAAATCATGAACGCAAATAAAATAACTTTCATCTTTATTGGATGCTCTGTCGATGTCATTTTTCAATTATTAAAGTAACAAATTAACAGATTCGAAGATATTTTCGACGGGGCCAATGAGACATAAAATTTATGTACTGTCTCAATGAAATGAATTATGGAATAACTTCAGACGAAGCCCTATATATTCAAAGGTATTTTACTTTCCTTTATTAAAGTAAATTATCTCGAATCGAATATCATGTCGGACATCACAGGCCTTAGTTCTTGGAACTCATTGAGCCGAGTCCATGTCATCCATCCCTCAGTCTCTATATAATGCTGCCAAGGATCACATTCACAACCATGTTGCCAGCGATTTCTGCGAATTAACGGGGTCATAGTGTGCTGAGAGATAAAGAGATTATGGGGTCATAGTGTGCTGAGAGATAAAGAGATTATTATCTGCTACCCAACTACTACAATGAGTACGAAAAAGTCTGGTGGGAAGTCAGGCGGGGGTTCTAATGGATCCGCGGGGAGGTCGGGCGGGGGTTCTCAGGGTAGCATGGGGAAGTCGGCGCCGAAGCCGAGTTCTCAGGGGATGTCGGGCGGGAGGCCGAGTTCTCAAGGGATGACGGGTGGGAAGCCGAGTAGTTCTGTGGACACCAAATCCCTGCGGTTCACGCAGGACAGTATAAAGGGTTCGTTCAGTAAAGGAAATCTGAGCGGCGTCAAATTGCAGGACGCTGTGGCTGATATCAAGGCAGGAAAGCTGGATCCTTCGTCTAATGGTCCGCTTAATGTGCACAAAGGCCCGAAGGGGGAGCTCTGGTGCGAGAACAACCGGAGTCTGTTTGTGGCGCGGGAGGCTGGCGTCCCGTCGGTCGAGGTGAAGGTAAAGTCCAGTGACTTCAAGTCTCGTACTCTTGGGGATACAACCAGGGAGAAGCTGGGCGACCCCAACTTCTTCCCCAGGGTCAGGGGCTCCGGTCAGTGACGTACCTGGCAGACAGATCTGGGTTTAATATAGTAATGACTGCTGAATGTAGATAAATCTGCAGTTCGTTTGCATGGTTTTATTAGTTGGTAAAGTCTGGTCATTTGTCTTCGAACTTACAGTGCTGGAAGCTTTTACTTGAAATCGTTTGGGTTGCGTAATATTAAATATATCAATATGACGGCCTCTCCTTAGCGGTGGGGATTTTGGTTTGCTATAATTTTACTTCTTCCATTTCTGTATTGGTTTAATGATTTTATTTTCAATGCTTAGTATAGTGACTCTGAGTAGTTTCATATGTTTTGACATCTGATTTGAATTTTTTAAATATATCATAGTGACTCTGAGTATTTTCATATGTTTTGACGCTGAATGGAAGAAAATTAAATATATCGTTTTCAAATTATGTCTTTCTTATTTTCACGATGCATGCTATGTGAACTGCGCGTAGTTATCATCACTATATTAGGAGTAGCCATATGAGAGGTAGATCTTTTAAAAATCCATCATGAAGCTATCGACATATAAATAGGAAATAGGAAACTTATGAGAGGCATATCTTCTATATTTTTAATAGTGAGTGAGGGAGCTGAGGTGGTATTCAGGTTAAAGTGACATTTGCAACTTTGGGACTGGACACTAAATACTCTTTGCATCAAAATACTCCTTTACCAACATAGAGAAACCTGCACAATCTTAAGTGAATAGAGAAATTACAAGAATTGTTCATATTCTCTTTGGGAAAGTACATAGGGAGTATAAATAGCATATCCAAATAACATTCAAATTAAAAACTATATGTATGATTGGGATAAACGAAACTTAGGAAATAAACATAATCCTAATTGAGATAAAGATAACCTTAACTATGTGTTGATGCTCTCAATGATCCCATGTCCCAACACTTAGGGTCCGACTAAATGTTTAAATGAGCCTCATATCTCACTAAATGTTTTAATGAGCCTCATATAGTAAGCTATGGTTCCCTTGTCATTTATTCTTTTAACAAATTTGATGTTTTTTTTTAGGATTATGAATTCATGGCTATCTTTATGAGTTAAAGTAATACTTGGAAATTGATGTGTATTTCAATGGATTCTTAATTCTTATGTTTTTGATGAAAAGTTAATCAATAGTTTGCATCAAGTGAAATCATGATTTGATTTTTTGTCTCATTTTAATTTGATTTTACTTGTTTCTTACATGAGGATGAGGTAGTGATGATCTTTTCATTTATTTCAATTATATGGTTATTTGATTGTGGCATGTGGTTGAAACTGATCTAATGTGTTCAAGGGCATGTGAGGTGAGAGATATATGAACATTGTGATCTTGAGATTAGCATGGAAAGAAGTAAGTTTTTTACCTTGAAACTAATTCAATCATTCAATGCAAGCATTGTATGAGAGACCTTAAGTCACTTAAATTGATAAGTGAGTGAAGTTGTGCAATAACATCGTAAGTGGTATGCTATTCATCAACAAGAGAAATGGAAAAAATTGAAGTAATGTGGTATTCAAGGGTAATAAATGTAATCCATACAAACATGTAATGATAATGTCAAGGTACATTTAACAATGTAAGACCTCACATGAGCATCATGTGAGGTGGAAGAATCTTGACTATGAGAAAAATGATATTATCTCAAACTATTAGTAGTTATTAGCATCATTTTGTGGCGTTACAATCACTTGACGAAGTTTCAAAGGATGATGGATGACTTTAGTGGCATTTTCCCTTTTGAATTCAATTAGTGTATGGGAGAACTATAGCATAATGTTGCAGATTCTTGAGAGATAAATGGGGATGTGTCAATAAGATAAATTGCATGCAAAGTTGTGGAATTTGGTGAAATAGTTTTTTGTGTGAAGTCTAAATTTTATCCATAGAGGCTTATTTCCACACATTTTTTAATTTGACCAAATAGGATATGGAAATGCCAAAAGAGGTTGGATTGATGATTTTTGGGTCCATACTTGAAGTTTATTGAAGGAATTTGATTCCAAGCCCTGTAAAAACAAAAGCGCAATAAAAAATGTTTCCTATAAACGAGATATTTTCACTTCATGTTTTATGAAAGGAATCAAACAAAGAGAAGAATGTGTCACATGACTAGCCATTATAAATGTTACTGCACCCTCTATGTCCCACTTCTAATGAATCCAAAATCCAATATTTGATGAATTAGTTACATATTTATGAAGTGAGAAAACTAAAGAGTTTTTCATTATTAATTTTGAAACTATGTCAAACAACCTCTTTATTTGTTTTTGACATCATAGACAAACCTGTTAATTATTGTTGAGTTTAATTCCTTTGATAATCATGATTGATTTTTTATATTTCTATCTTTATTATATTGTTATCTTTATTATAAGAATATTACAATGATGTCATATTAATATAATTTATCTAAATAAGTATCATATTAATATAATTTATATAAATAAGAACCATATAACAAGTATATTTACTAAAGATTCATCTTAATATTAATGTAATTAATAAGTGATAAAAAGAAATATAATATATTTTATTTTATTTTTTATCTGTAAAAAAGTTACGGTTTATAATGAATTAAGTAAATATACATTCTTAATATATAATTTAGTTATATTATTCTCTTTATTTTAAGAAGGTACAACTTTCTCATCAAAAGCACATATAAAACAAATAAATAAGAGGAAGGTACAACTTTCTCATCAAGAGCATATATAAATAAGAGCTATATGAAAATTATATCTGCTAAAGATCCATCTTACATCTTAATAAATATGTGAGGATAAAAAGAAATACAATAAGTTTTATTTTTTATTTTTATTTGTATAAAAGATTGTGTTTCATCATTTGATAATCTAAGTCTACATTAATGTGTAATATGTATTTAATTTAATTATATTAGTCTCTTCATTGGAAGGATGGTGCAAAGTAGTGAGAAAACCAATCCACCACAACTTTTCCTTAAAAAATCAATATAATAGGTTTAATTTATTATTTTTATTTGTAAAAAAAGGTTATGTTTCATGATTTGATAAATTAAGCTTATAAAAATGTGTAATATTTTTTTGTATTTGTTAGAGATGAAAACAATTTTCCACTCAACCACCTAAGCTAGTGACAATGGTTAACATACTTTATCATGTGAATTAGGATGATTGACATTAAATTAATTTTTATATCCATGGATATGCACCTTAAATTAAATTAAAATAAATGACTATATATTATTGAGCACATCCCTTCTTTCAATTCAATCATGAAAACTTCCACATGCTAAAAGCAATAAGAAATTCTGAAAATTTGTATTGAGAAACACAATTCCAATTATGACAATGGTGAAAGGTTGTTTACTTTTTTCCTCAAATGAAATCCTCTTTGAACAAGATATGTTCTATAGATTGGGCATCTTACTTTTATTGCAACTTAGACTTGTATGCGACCAAATTTTTAGTAGTCAGTGAGAGAGTTGAGGTGGTATTCATGTTAAAGTGGCATTTGCATCTTTGGCGACTCGACACTAAATACTCTTTTCATCAAAATACTCCTTCACCAACATAGAGAAACCTGCACAATCTTAAGTGAATAGAGAAATTACAAGAATTGTTCATATTCTCTTTGGGAAAGTACATAGGGAGTATAAATAGCATATGCAAATAACATTTAAATTAAGAACTATATGTATGGTTGGGATAAATGAAACTTAGGCAATAAACATAATCCTAATTGAGATAAAGATAACCTTAACTATGTGTTGATGCCCTCAATGATCCCATGTCCCAACACTTAGGGTCCCACTAAATGTTTTAACGAGCCTCATATTGTAAGCTATGGTTCACTTGTCATTTATTCTTTTAACAAATTTGATGTTTTTGGAGGATTATGAATTCATGGCTATCTTTGCGAGTTAAAATAATGCTTGGAAATTGATGTGTATTTCAATGGATTGCTTATTTCCTATGCTCTTGATGACAAGTTAATCAATAGTTTGGATCAAGTGAAATCATGATTTGATTTTTTGTCTCATTTTAATTTCATCTTACTTGTTTCTTACATGTGGATGAAATAATGATGATCTTGTCATTTGTTTCAATCATATGGTTATTTTATTGTTGCGTGTGGTTGAAATTGATCTAATATGTTCAATGACATGTGAGGTGAGAGATATCTGAACATTATCATCTAGATATTAGCATGGAAAGAAACATGTTTTTTACCTTGAAACTAATTCAATCATTCAATGAAAGCATTGGATGAGAGACGCTAAGTCACTTCAATTGATAAGTGAGTGAAGCTGTGCAATAACATCGTAAGTGGTATGGTAGTCATCAACAAGAGATATGGAAAAAATTGAAGTAATGTGGTATGCAAGGGTAATAAATGTAATGCATACAAACATGTAATGATTATGTCATTGTACATTTAGCAGTGTAAGATCACACATAAGCATCATGTGAGGTAGAAGAGTCTTGATTATGAGAAAAATGATACTATCTCAAACTATTAGTAGTTATTAACATTATTTTTGTGGCATTACAATCACTTGACGAAGTTTCAAACCATGATGGATGACTTTAGATGCATTTTCCCTTGAGAATTCAATTAGTGTGTAGGAGAACTATAGAATAATGTAGAATATTCTTGAGATATAAACGAGGATGTGTCAATAAGGAAAATTAGAGAGCATATACCATAGATGGAAATTCCATGCAAAGTTGTGGAATTTGGTGAAATAGTTTCTTGTGTGAAGACTGAACTTTATCCATAGAGGCTTATTTCCACAAATTTTTTAATTCGACCAAATAGGATGTGGGAATGTCAAAAGATGTTGGATTGATGATTTTGGGGTCCATGAAGTTTATTGAAGGAATTTGATTCCAAGCCCTGCAAATACAAAAATGCAATAGAAAAGGTTTCCTATCAAACGAGAAATTTTCACTTCACGTTTTATGAAAGGCATCCAACAAAGCGCAGAATGTGGGACATAACTAGCCAGTACAAATGTTATTGCATCCTCTATGTCCCACTTCTAATGAATCCAAAATCCAATATTTGATGAATTAGTTACATATTTATGAAGTGAGAAAACTAAAGGGTTTTCGTTATTAATTTTAATTAATTTTGAAACTATGTCAAACAACCTCTTTGTTTGTTTTTGACATCATGGGCAAGCTTGTTAATTATTGTTGAGTTTAATTCCTTTGATAATCATGATTGATTTTTTATATTGCATGAGTGACTATGGAGATATGTAGAGGTGTAGATATCCTTCTTTCATAGCATAACATACCTAGCCACTCATGTACCCTCTAGGATAGTGGGGTACTTGTAAATTTCTCCAATTTCCACAATTGCATCATACTATTAAACTCTGATACTATATAATTATCCCTCTTTGCAATATCATGAAATTATATATGCAAGATGACATGAATACTTATGCAATTCATGTAAATATACATAATATAATAACACATTGAGATATTATTTAAGTAAACAACAAATTAACCCATTTTCATACATAATAATCAACACAGGAAACACATAATTTAACACTTATCTTTAATAATGCAAGACACTAACTAGATTTTGATGTTCCTCCCAGCCGTAGGCACCGTTGCACCAATTATTTGTACAATAGGTCACCCCTATGTTGGTTTTTTGAGTCCATGATGATGGAAAATAATTTCTCAATCAAATCCCACAAATTTATTAGTCTATCCACTCCTGCAACCCTCCCAATCCCTAGTTGTGTTTTCCCTTTCCGTCTGCACAATATAGAGAAGTTGACACCCTTATTTGTAATGCAATCCCTCAGTATGTCACACCTATATTATTGAGCTCCAACACATAATGGATAGGAAAACCTCAAATGATGGGATCTACAAGGATGCTCAATATCAATTTTCACAATAGTCATACAATTCGTCCCCCTAACATACTTGGCTCCATTTCTGTTGTAATTCGTAGGAACAACTTGAAGGTAGAGATATAGATGGAATAATGGTAGAATCATGGGAAACTCTCCAAAAACAAGGATTAAGTATGCATGTATCTAACTTACCACTTGTCACTCAAGGAAGTCCTCCCCCACTGTTGTTTTATGTATCTCAAGGCTGATATGTCTTTTACAGAAACTAAGGTAATGACTTTAGGTTATAAAAAAATATTAGAATATTAATGTCTTTGGCCCCTTTGGCCCACTTATCCCCCTCTCATTTCTCTCTCATGGATTCATAGAACCCCATCGTTTTAGTCCCCCTTGTCTCACAACCAACTATGTATTCTTATTAATAACTTTAATTTACATCATTTAAATTCCTTGGCCCTCAACCATACTATTTGGCTCACATTATAATTCACAGATTTACATTAAATTACATTCCAAGGATAAAAAAATGGGGTATTACATTCCCCTCCCCCTTATTTTTTCACTCTCCTCGGTGCACGCCACCTTTTAGGTGTTCTTATATATATAATTTTTACATCAAAAGTTCAAAAACGATGTGGGAAGGATTCCCACATTACATATTCTACCTCCCATGTCACACCTTTAGGGTTTTAGTAGGTCCAATGGACATTTTCTTGCCTAATAGATTTTTTCTGGAGAACCTTGACATTTTGGTGTAGGATACACATTGGTTCTAGCTGAAAGTCTCCTTCTGGCTCAACCTAAATCATATTCCAATCAATGACATGGTTAGAATTATGTACATACTTTTTCAAAAAAGAAAAATGAAGCATGTTATGAACATGCATGGATGTAGTCAATGCAATCATGTATATCAATATCCCTATCATGTCCAATCTCTCGAATGGCCCACAATATCTAGCTGCCAACTTGGGAGAACTTCCCAACTTTAGTGAGCTTCCCTTTGGTTTTACTTTTAGGAAAACATGTTCTACCACTTGGAATTCTCTCGATACTCTACCCTTTTCTACATAGATTTTGTTCCTGTCCTGGGCTACCTTCACATTTTGTTTAATTTTAATCATTTTCTCTTCCATATCCTTGAGCATTTTAGGCCCAAACACTTCTATGGCTGTTGGATTATCCCAACTCATCGAAGTATTGCACTTTTTTCAATACAATGCTTGAAATGGGATCATTTTCATTGATTTATGATACCATTGATGTATGCAAATTCTAATAAATGTGTAATGGTGGAATTAATTTAAACAACCATTGAATTACAACACAACAGTAAAATTTAAAAATTACTTCATTAGCACATTCACAATTCAAATTCATCATAATAATAATATTTAATAACAAATTTTTATACAAAACAATGCATATCTTGGTAAATACCTGAACCTAATGCTATCAACCTGTGTTTTCCCGCCACTTGCTTGCTTCCCGCTTTTGGAAAACACTACCCAAAACCGTCCTCCCTGCCAACTAGGTAGCTCCCTAGCCCCAGGATAACAACAGATATCCTGGCCCTTCGTGCCCAAAACCCCCAACAACTTCGGTCCACTGTCCACTATGTCAATGCCACTCACAAAATTTCACCTCCCTCTCTGCAATACTCAGAGCTCCCCAAAATCCATGGCCAAATCCCGTAGAATCCTCCTCCCCCCAAACTCCTTCCCCCCCCCTTATCCCTCCTTCACCGACTTCCCTTCATTTACTCCCTACCTAATATCTTATCCC
>SNQJ01S0002069.1:309026-324703 GCA_010110895.2 Picea sitchensis
TTTAATAAGCATAATTGTTTAAGCACAGTAACAACTGATTCACCCCCCCCACCCCCCCGCCCCTATCAGTTGTCCAACATATCCTTCTTTCATAATGTAACATACCTAGCCACTCGTGTACCCTCTAGGATGGTGGGGTACTTATAAATTTCTCCAATTTCCACAAATGCATCACACTATTAAAATCTGATACTATATAATTATCCCTCTTTGCAATATCATGAAATCATATATGCAAGATGACATGAATACTTATGCAATTAATGTAAATATACATAAAGTAATAACACGTTGAGATATTATTTAAGTAAACAACAAATTAACCCATTTTCATACATAATAATCAACATAGGTAAACACATATTTAAAGACTTATCTTTAATAATGAAAGACACTAACTAGATTTTGATGTTCCTCCCAGTCATAGGCACCATTGAGCCAATTATTTGTACAATAGGTCACCCCTATTTGGTTTTGTGAGTCCACGAGGATGGAAAATAATTTCTCAATCAAATCCCACAAATTTATTAGTCTATCCACTCATGCAACCCTCCCAATCCCTAGTTGTATTTTCCCTTTCCGTCTGCAGAATCTAGAGAAGTTGACACCCTTATTTGCAATGCAATCCCTTAGTATGTCAGACCTATCTTCCTCAGCTCCAACATAGACTGGATAGGAAAATCTCAATGATGGGATCTACAAGGATGCTCAATATCAATTTTCACAATAGTCATACAATTCGTCCCCCTAACATACTTGGCTCCATTTCTGTTGTAATTCATACGAACAACTT
The DNA here is from genome assembly GCA_010110895.2 of Picea sitchensis. Taxonomy (NCBI): domain Eukaryota; kingdom Viridiplantae; phylum Streptophyta; class Pinopsida; order Pinales; family Pinaceae; genus Picea; species Picea sitchensis. The sequence continues at coordinate 309,820 of SNQJ01S0002069.1, forward strand.
GAAGGTAGAGATATAGATGGAATAATGGTAGAATCATGGGAAACTCTCCAAAAACAAGGATTAAGTATGCATGTATCTAACTTACCACTTGTCACTGAAGGAAGTCCTCCCCAACTATTGTTTTACGTATCTCAAGGCTGATATGTCTTTTACAAAAGCTAAGGTAATGACTTTAGGTTATAAAAAAATATTAGAATATTAATGTCTTTGGCCCCTTGGCCCACTTATCCCCCTCTCATTTTTCAATCATGGAGTCATAGAACCCCATCGTTTTAGTCCCCCTTGTCTCACAACCAACTATGTATTTTTATTTATAACTTTAATTTACATCATTTAAATTCCTTGGCCCTCGATCATACTATTTGGCTCACATTATAATTCACAGATTTACATTAAATTACATTCCAAGGATAAAAAATGGGGCATTACATTCCCCTCCCCCTTCTTTTTTCACTCTCCTCAGTGCACACCACCCTTTAGGTGTTCTTATATATATAATTTTTACATCAAAAGTTAAAAAATGATGTGGGAAGGATTCCCGCATTACATATTCTACCTCCCATGTCACACCTTTAGGGTTTTAGTAGGTCCAATGGACATTTAATTGACTAATATATTTTTTTTGGAGAACCTTGACTTTTCGGTGTAGGATACACATTGGTTCTAGCTGAAAGTATCCTTCTGGCTCCACCTAAATCATATTCCAATCAATGACATGGTTATAATTATGTACATACTTTTTCAAAAAATAAAAATTAAGTATGTTATGAACATGCATGGATGTAGTCAATGAAATCATGTATATCAATATTCCTATCATGTCCAATCTCTTGAATGGCCCACAATATCTAGCTACCAACTTGGGAGAACTTCCCAACTTTAGTAAGCTTCCCTTTGGTTTTACTTTTAGGAAAACATGTTCTACCACTTGGAATTCTCTCAATACTCTACCCTTTTCTACATAGCTTTTGTTCCTCTCCTGGGCTACCTTCACATTTTGTTTAATTTTAATCATTTTCTCTTCCATATCCTTAAGCATTTTAGGCCCAAACATTTCTATGGTTGTTGAATTATCCCAACTCATCAGAGTATTGCACTTTTTTCAATACAATGCTTGAAATGGGATCATTTTCATTGATTCATGATACCATTGGTGTATGCAAATTCTACTAAATGAAAATAATCTTCCAATTTAGATGGATTTTCCATCACATAAATTCTCTACATGTCTTCAATTACTTGGTTGACCCTCTTTGTCTTCCCATATGACTTTGGGTGATATCTTGTACTATAATTTAAACTGGTTCCAAATACTTTAAATAATCCCTTCCAGAAATTTGATGTGAACTTGGAATATCCATCAGAAACAATTGCCTTAGGCACACCATGTAGCCTGGCAATTTCCTTCATCTAAATCTCAACAATTTTGGCTTCCTTACGAGTTAACTTCACTGAAATAAAATGGGAAACCTTTGTAGGTTTATCCACCACTACCATAAGGGAATCATGTTGTTTTATTGTTCTGGGAAACTTGGTAATAGAATCTATGGAAGGGTAAAATCATGAATTTGGGTGTCTATTTCCTTATTTTTTGAGAAAATAAAATATATTTTCAGAATTGTTTCAACTTCCAGTAAACAAAAGTATTTTTTTTATTTAGAATTCCAGTTTATACTAAAAACAAAACTTGTCATGAATTTTGTTATCTTTATATTGACTATTTTTTGAAATTTGTTTATTGACATTTGATATGTGAATTTAGCAATTGTTTGATAGTGTGTTCCTTAAAAATGACGGGACTGATAATGAGTTATGTATTGAGACAAAAATGTACTTATTATTAAACTTGTGCTTATGAAAAATGAGATATGATGCAACAATAAAAACAAACTCTATTATATTATGACCATAGTTTTGAATTTAATGGATGAATATTATAATTTCTACAATTTTTTGAATTTGACCAATCTGAAAAAGTTGCAGATTTTAAACACATTTAGTGAGACTCCATGTATGTCCTTTATTTTTTATTTAAAAGTAAAATATAAAAATACCTTTTTGAAGAGGACAGTGAAAGTTTTCGTAATATAAATTTTCCATAATTTTTTACTGTGCATTATTGCAGATATTGATTTTTCATTTTACTGAATCATTAGGTCATCTAAAACAAATCTGCAAACATTTTTTTACAAATTTAATCTAACATACTAAAAAAAATTAAATTGAATACAAATTGTATTAAATGAAATTCCATTCAATTCTAAAAATGTTGGTATTAGTTCCGAAGCCAAAATCACAATATTTGAAGGAGTCTTCTCCTACAAGAGTTGGACTAAGCTGAAGAGAAGTGACAATTTTCTGAAAAGTTCCATAGTTAGAAGTTTTCGGCTGAACTAATACTTTGACTAAAAGTTACTATTTTTTGGCTGAAAGTTAGTTTTCACGAAAAATTGTTTCTATATTTAAAATTTATGTTATATTTTTAGGGTTTCCATTATATTTAACTTTCGATCAAAATAGTTTTCAGTCGAAAAAATTTAAGAGTTCAGACAAAAACATGCCATTTGAAATTTTCGTGCTTGATTCTCACGAAAGTGTTACCTACATTCACGATTTTACTCGGAAACAACTTCCCATTTCGACTTAGGAATGGGTAATGGATATAACACACTAGTTAGATGTCTATGTTCATATTTTACCTTTTGACACACCGTGCATGTAGCTATATACTCAGGCACATCTTTCTTCATCCATGGAAAAAAATGGCTTCTTATGGATGTAATTGTGTTATGATATCATGGGTTTCTAGCATAAGAAACATTATACATTTCTTCTAATACCAAATTTATTAATTTCTGAAAATTAAGAGCATAAACTTTGTTCCTATACAATAAAATATCATACTCTTTCAACTAATAGTCTTTTTATATCTGCTATAATTTATTTTATTCTATGCTTTCCTTAATTTGTGAATAAAGATGGAATGATTTTGTAGCCTTTAAAATTATGGTTTTCCAATATTTCTTATACATCCTTATGGTTTTAGCATGCATTTCATGCACCCTTCTATCGAGTGGATCAACCACTTTGTTCTTCTTACCTTTGGCATGTTTTATATCGAAATCATACTTACTGGTAAATTCTATTCATATAGATTGTCTAGAATTTAATGTTGGTTGTTCAAACAAATATCTTGGACCACTGTGGTCCATCCTTATCTCAAACCTCTTTCCCATGAGGCAATTCCTCCACATTTTTAAAGCATGAATTATGGTTTCCAACTCTAAGTCATGTGTGGCATAATTTCTCCCATGCTCTTTCAATTTCCTTGACTCATAACATATTACATGCCCATTTTAGGTGACAACTCCACCAATCCCTTCCCTGCATGCATCTGTGCATGCAAACGTGTTTCATTTGGATTTGCAATATTTAAAATGGGTGCATTCATAAGTAATTCCTTCAAAAGATGAAAATTTTCTTCACACTCGGAGGTTCGTTCAAATTTTATCCCCTCCTTTTGTAAAGACGTGATTGGATGAGTAATGTTGGAAAATCCTCTAAAAAAGCTTTGTAATAACCTAGAAGTCCCATGAAATCCCTAAATTTCATTACATTTCTTGGTCTTGGCCATTCTCTGATTTCTTTAATATTTTTTGGATCCATTGCTATGCCATCCTCAGACATGATATGGACCAAATAATGGATATGATTTTGGTAGATTAATCATTTTCCCATCTTGGCATACATTTGATGCTCTCTTAGCACCTCTAGCACCATCCTCAAGTGTTTCTCATGCTCTTCATATGAATTAGAATACATAATTATGTCATCCAAGAAGACTATGAAAAACTTATCACTACAAGGAAAAGACCCTCTAGTGGAGGTTTTTGTGGACACCCCTATTAAAATAGCCCAAAAATCTGTTTATAGCAGAGGATACTAGCAGAGGTAGCCGAGCAGAGGTTTTAGTGGATGTTTTTGTACGATGCATTTATAAATATATAACACATCGGTTTATTTTATATAACTGATGCATCGGTGTCTGTTGGGTTTGTGTTATATTCTTTGCATACCTAGAATTAGTGTCCTCGATTTTCATGTCCATTTTGGGGTGGTCCTTGGTTTTTGTGTCCATTTATGGGCGATTTTTCAGCATATGGTTTTTCGTTGATGGTTTTCTATTTTCAGTTAAGGAATTAGGGTTGTTGACTAATACATGTCATTGGATTATGGTTTTGGATGTCGATGGCTCTTATATGTATATTGTATTGTAAACAATGTATTATATGAATGAATATAGAAGATGTTGGTTTTCTCGATTTTGGATTTCTAGGAGAAAAATATCTATGTAATGTGTGTATTTTCCATTGTATCTCTTTTGTTCCTTTTTTGAAAATATATTTGCAATAAAATATTGTACAAGGTTAAAATCTACATTTTGTATCAGAGCAATTATTGGCTTTAGGGGGACAGCTTTGTGGTCAGGGGTTTGTCTTGGGACTGTGATAAGCCTTGTTACAGTGGAAGATCTACAATATTGATTCTTCAAGTGAAAAGAAATGGAGAGAAGTTTGAAAATAGACACCGAGAAATTTAATGGGAAAAGTTTTGAGTTGTTGAAGATAGAGATGTAAGATTTGTTGGTAGAAAAAGATCAGTGGATCATGGGGGATACAGGTCCTACACCTACATGAACGTCAGTAGATGATTGGAAAAAGTTGGATCATAAGGCGAAGAGAACAATTTGATTGTGTCTCTCAGATTCAATATTACTGAATGTATCATGGGAAGCTACAACCAAGGAGTTATGGAATAAGTTGGGGAACTTGTATCAATCCAAGTCCCTGGTAAATAAAATATTCCTGTGGAAGAAGTTGTACAACCTGAGGATGAGAGAAGGAGACTCGATGATAGAGCATTAGAACACTTTCGATATTGTGGTAAGTCAGTTATTATATGTTGAGATTAAAATTTCAAATGAAGATAAGTGTATTATTTTACTGTGCTCTTTACCAGACTCATGGTATAGTCTAGTTGTGGCCATAGGTCGTAATACAACAACCTTGAGTTTCAATGATGTGGTATCATCCTTGTTGTTGGAGGACATGAGATAGAAGAACATGGAAGGACAGAGCACAGATGCATTATTTGGAAGAAGATGCTCCCAGGATAGAAATAGATCTAAGTCCTCAAGTGGGAGATCAACGTCTAAGGGTAGATATAAATATCCTAGAAGTTTGTAAAGGTATGATGGAGATGTGGAAAAGAAGGGCACTTCAAGAAGCACTGTAGATCCAAAAGTGTTGAGAAAGTGAAGGGATCTGAAGGTGCTCCCACTACAGAAGAAAATACCTCCAAGGAAGAAGGAGGGGATGTGTACATGGATTCTTCAAGCACACATGCATATCATGAGGCATTGTTGGTTTACTCGGGTGCATACTTTCATATGAATCCCCACAGGGAGTGGTTCTATGAATATGAAGGGTATGATGGAGGTAATGTTTTCCTAGGTGATGATTAGACAACCAGAGTCATAGGAGGAGGAAAATTCAAGTTGAGGCTCATAGATGGAAGGATTAAACATTGCCTGGTGTTATACACATCCTAGGATTGGCTGGAAATTTGATTTATGTTAGCAAAATGGACAATGTAGAGGTTAAAACAGTATTTGAAAAAGAAACCTGCAGGATGGTTCAAGGAGAAATGGTGTTGCTGAAGGGAGTTCAGTTTGGAACTCTGTATAAGCTGAAAGGAAGGACTATTAGTGATGGGTGTGATAGTTACATTTTTCCTGATATTGGAGTAGAAGAAGAAAAAACTCCTACAGTCTTTGGAGAAAAGGTTATGATGTGGCATCAAATACTGGGGCATATCATAGAGAAGGGTCTTGGACTACTACATGGTAAAGTTAAGGTTGAAGGTATATATAATTTCTCTCTAGGTTTTGATTTCTATAAACATTTTGTATATGGGAAGAAGAATCAGGTAAGATTCCACTATGTTGCAACAAGGGCATAAAGAATTTTACAGCTAGTTCACAATGATGCGTTTGGACCTGTGTCATTTCCATGATTGGGAAAATCTATGTACTATGTATCATTTATATATTAATTCTCCATGAATACTTGGATATATTTCCTCAGGAGTAAATATGAAGCCTTTGACAGGTTTAAATATTTTAAGGCTCTTGTTGAGAATCAAACAAATAAATGAATTAAGGTGTCGAGGACAGACAATGGTGGAGAGTTATGTGGGAATGAATTTGAATAATTCTGTAAGAAGTGAAATATAACAAGGCAGAAGAATACTCCATATACACCTCAACATAATGGAGTAGAAAAAAGGATGAACAAGACGTTGATGGAAAAAGAAAGGTGCATGCTCAATGGTGCTAGGTTAAGGAAAGAATTATGGGCAGAGGCAGTGGGCGTTGCATGTTACCCAGTCAAAAGATCACCCTCATCAACATTGGATGACAAGAATCCAAAAGAGGTATGGACTGGTAAGAAACCTTGTCTTACACATCTCAAGGTATCTAGCTGTGAGGCCTATGTTCATGTTTCAAAGGAAAACAACAGTAATCTAGATAAGAAGGTTGAAAAGTGTATATTTATTGGGTATAAAGATGGTTTGAAAGGTTATAATCTTTGGAACCAAAAAAATAAGAAGGTTATGTATAGTCGAGATGTGGTATTTAGAGAAATGAAGGATGTTGTCAAACATGAAGTCCTACCAAGTACGAAAGAACCAGATAAAATAGATTTTGAGCCAAAGGATGATGAATCATACTCTACAAAACAACATGAATCAGAAGAAGAAGATCCTCATACTCCAGTATTGAGGAGATCGGTGTGGGAAAAATGGCTATTGGAAAGGTATACTCCACCTGATTTCTATTCATTTTTTTTCTTTTTCTATTATTAATGATGATCCTAGAACTATTAGGGATGAAGTGGATTCAAAGGATGGAAAACTCTGGAAAAAGGCCATGGTTGAAGAAATGACATCCTTGGATAAGAATGAGTCTTGGGATCTAGTGGAGTTGCCACTGGAATAAATCCCTTTGGCAACAAATGGGTATTTAAAAAGAAGCTGAATGCATATGGAAAAATGGAGAAATACAAAGCTTGGTTAGTAGCAAAGGGTTATTCTGAGGTTGAGGGAATTTATTTTTAATGAGATTGTTTCTCGTATTGACAAGTTAACCTCTATTATATTTTTTTTATTGGTTTCTCCTACCTTTGATTTTGAAGTAGACAAATGGATGTGAGGACAACATTCCTACATGGGGATCTGGAAGGAGAAATCTACATGAAGCAACAAAAAGGATTTGTTGTGAAGGGAAAGAAGGAGCTAGTATGCAAGATGAAAAAGTCCCTGTATGGTTTAAAAAAATCACAAAATATGTGGTATCAAAAATTTGATACTTATATGTTGGGACTTGGCTTCAAAAAAATCAAAGAGGATCACTATGTATATTTTAAATTAATTGGTGATCATTTGATTTATTTTGTCTTGTATATGGATGACATGCTACTGATAGGAAACAATATGGAGATTATCTAGGATGTGAAAACTTAGTTGTCCTCTAAATTTGACATGAAGGATCTTGGTGTTGCAAATTTCATTTTGGGAATGGAAACTAAAATAGATTGGAAAAACATGAAACTCTGGTTAAATCAGAGAAAATATATCGAGACAATATTGCAGAGGTTTAATATGTAGGAATATAAGCCTGTTAGGGTCCCTATTCTTGTAGGTGTAAAGTGATCTACGGATCAGTGTCCCAAGGCACACGAAGAGGAGGAGGACATGTATCATGTTCCATATGTGAGTCTGGTTGGTAGTTTGATGTATGCAATGGTTTGTACTAGACCGAACATTGCACATGCAGTGGGAGTTTTGAGCAGGTATATTTCAAAACCAGGGAAGGATCATTGGACAACAATAAAGAGGGTTTTTAGATATTTTCATGGCACTTCTATCTATGGATTGTGCTACCAAGAAATACTAGGATTGGACAAATTGTTTGACATAAATGGCTTTGCGGATTCAAATTGGGCTGGAGATCTGGATCGTAGGAGATCTACAAACATGTATGTGTTTAAAATGTTTGGAGGAGAAATCAGTTGGATGAGAAAAACATAGTCTGTAGTGGCACTTTAAACTATAGAAGTTGAATACATGGTAGCCAATCATGCAAGAAAGGAAGTAGTATGGTTACAAATATTCCATTCCGGTATTGGGTTGGTACAACAAGCTGTAAGGATAGATTGTGACACTCAGAGTGCAATTTTTCTGGCGAAGAACCCGACTTTGTTGGCATGTTTTCAGACAGAGGCAGAGTATGCGTGTTTGTCATTGATGGAAAAGATCAAGACCAACAACACAATGATGATCACATGGCAAGATCAAAAGTGAAAACTCCAGGAGTCAAGGAAGAAACTCACGGAATAAAATTACGAAATGTGAAACCACGACTTAAACTCCATTTCGGAGTTTCAAATACTGGAAGTTGGAGGAGTCAAGAGTCGAGACTCTTCATCACAGGAGTCCTGAAGTTGTGAAATGAAAAACGCTGAAATCCTGAAACAAGCACATCAACAAAGACTCAATTTCATAGTACCGGATACCAGGAGTTGGAGGAGTCAAGAGTCGAGACTCTTCATCACAGGAGTCCTGAAGTTGCGAAATGCGGAACATCAAAATCTTGAAACAGGCACATCAACAAAAAATCCATTTCAGAGTTTTGGATACCGGGAGTTGGAGGAGTCAAGAGTCGAGACTCTTCATCACAGGAGTCCCGAAGTTGCAAAATGCGGAACTCCAAAATCCTGAAACTGGCACATCAACAAAGACTCTATTTCAGAGTTTCATAGACTGAGAAATCAAAGATCAAAGGAACTTTAACCTTTGAAGTAGCGAACCCCAAAATCCCGAAGCAGGCACATCAATGACGCAAACGGCCACCCAGGGCACATCCGCTCCCACCAGGACCTTCGCTCCCTTAGGCCCGAAGAGCTAGAATGCTCTTTAAAACCCCTTATCGGGAGGTTTTAACACCCAAAGAATGCTCCAAATGCTTCCCTTGGTTCTATCAGGAATTTTCCTATCAGAAATTCGGACCTTACGAAGTCGTAGACAACTTGCCTCGCAAATCCACGATTCCCGATCGTGATGATACTTCCTACACTCCTAGCTCCCTCCGGCTAGCTCCTTTCTCATGCGACCTGCTAGTCCATGAGACCACGGTCCTTCCACCCCTGTCGGAGTTTTAGACTTTGCGGAATTGAAATGTGTGGAACTCACGCCCTTGGAATTGCCGATTCCCGATCTCTGATGCCACCTGGCGTTGACTCCCCACCAGGGCTGACCTTCCGACACTTGTCAACTTTCTATGGCGCCTATGGCCCACTCTCTAATGATTATCGAGAAATCATGTTTCGTTAAATCACGATTCTTGCTGCACAAATTCACAGGACCCTCCAAGTCCTGAAACCCGATACGGGTGACACGTATCCTCCACTGAAATGCTGTGATTGTGGGACCGTCGCGTTTTGGGATTTCGCGACTTCTCCTATCGTGAGTTTCTCGTCAGAGAGAATCCAAAAATACCGAACCCCAATGCACGTGCGAACTCTCTCCTCCACATCACCGCTTCCTCTCTCTTCTATCGGGTATCGCGAAATCGCGATTCCTAATGCGACGATTTCGTTGTATGTGGAAACCCCAAAATGTTGAACCCCGACTCTCCGAGATCTCTCGCCATGTTTCCTTGCTGTGATCAACGACTCTGATCCTATCAGGAAATCACGGCTCGCGATTCCAATAGGCACGAGATTCTTTCCTCCGGAAACTTCGATGCTCCAAACACCGACTCGTTTGGATCTTCTGCCACGTGTCCTTGCCGATGGACGGCTCAAAACTCTCGTCGGGATATCATGGATCGTGATTCCAATATGCCAAAGTTCTATGTCCTCCCAGACCCCGATTCTCTGATGAACTAAAACCCGACTCTTATCCTGATGCCTGACACGTGTCCTGTTGAGATCAACGACTGATATTCTCTGTTGGGATTTCGAGACTCAAGGTCTCGTTTCTCTTCTTTGACAAAGCCCCGATGGCCTGATATCTCGATGACTCCTCCGGGATTCCTCCTCTGCTCTCTGGGACTTAAACCCTGCACAACTTTCCAGGATCTAATGGCTGACGGGTGACTAGTCCACGATCCAATGGTTCGCGACCCCTGGAGCTTGAACTCCCAGCGCGACCGTAACCTCTTCACTCCTTCGATAAATCCAATGACTGACGGGATCCTGTCAACCTCCTTTATGAGATCCTATCCGTCTATTCCTTTTCTCCTTTCTTAAGGATTTCTTGGCACGGAATCCTCCTGTGCAATCTTCGATAATGATATCATGAAGGTGCTATGCCCGATGAGCTTTTCCACTCTGATTCTTTCAGAGGAACTTGCGTGCACTCCTTACGCTTAGCATTCAACAATTTCTAAGTGTTGAATCCTTCCGAATCTGCGCACTCCTGCAGCAACAGTCTTAGATCTCCTTTGCTCAGATTTACAACTGAGACTTTTCCTTGCCTGCGCATTCCTTGCATGGCTTTAGAAACTCTCTTTCACTTCTGAGAGTTTCAGAACAAGAGTTTAACTATTGGGCCCTCATCAACACACTCCTTACGGATGAATTGAACTGCACACCTTGCAGGAATCTCCTGGCTCAGATAGAGAAACAATAATAACTCACTTCACCTCCTCTCAGAATTCTTTTCTTAACTCATGAAATCACACACGCAACATGACAAAACTGCTTAACAGGAAGAAATATTCATAAGCAGAGCATTCAATACACATACATAGAGAATAGCACAACAACCATGAATCTGAATCAACTTCTTCTATTATTAATTCAAGATCTATACATGGATGTTTTTCTACAAATCTTTGCTATTCTCCTATGCTCTAGCTCCTTCTTACTCCTATTGCTAATTGTTATGATCATACAATGAGGGTGTCTATGTTCGGTTTTCTTTCCCTCTTCCTTATAGAACTATCTAATCTAAGAATTCAATTTTATCTACCTACAACTACTACTATAAATGCCTATGTCTATCTCAGACGAGAGCGTATGGCTCGAGGTCTGATTACATTCTTTCCAATGCGATTTCATTAAATGATTTCATTTAAGTTCGGCGCGTCAACTTCAAGAGAAGATTTTTAAAAATTCAAAACTTGCGTTGGACGTCTTCCAGCTGACTTCCGCTTCCACGTTGGTTGCTAGTCGTGAGGGATGCTCCTGCATCATACTCCCTCGCTTGAAAATTTTCATGGGCTCCTGTCCATGAGCTCTTGCACGGTATGTCCATGCTTCTGAATCTCCGCTTCAGTCTCCCAGCTAGAATTTTCAACTAGATGACCCTTCCATTTAACCAAATATTCAAAATATTCTTTCCTCCTGGTTTTCTTCCCCACTCGTTTGTTCAGTATCTGCTCCATCTGTGGCTTCTCTGCAAATGGCATCTGTTTCTGCCACTGGATCTCTGGCTGTTCATCACCTTCTTCTCCTGCTTCATCGGCTTTATATGGATATAGATCCGAAACATTAAATATCAGAGATATTCCAATATCACCTGGTAACTCAATATCATAAGCATTATGTCCCATCTTTTTCAAGACCTTGCATGGCCCAATTTTCTTCATCTTCAGCTTGTTGTATGTTCCTCTCGAGAACCTTTCTTTCCTCAAATGTGCCAGAATCAGATCACCGACTTCAAACAGAAGTTGTCTTCTATGCTAATCTGCTCTGCGTTTGTACTCCTAACTTGACTGCAACAGTCGCTCCTTCACCTGGCTGTGAAGTTCCTTCATCGCTTCAGCAAATTCTCCTGCACTAGCACTGTTAGTATCAGTCTGTTCTGAATCCCTCAATTCAGAAACTCCTCTTGGCTGCATTCCATACACAATCTGAAACATACTTTTTCCTGTGCTCCTATTCACTGAATCATTGTAAGAAAACTCTGCTTGTGGTAATATGCTATCCCAACTGCTATGGTGCTCTGTCACCAAGCTCCTCAACAAATTTCCCAGACTTCTGTTGACCACTTCTATTTGTCCAACCATCTGAGGATGATAAGTAGAACTAAACATCAAATTAGTTCCAAGCTTCTTCCACAATGTTCTCCAGAAATTCCCTATGAATTTTGTGTCCCTGTCTGAGACTATGCTTTTTGGCAATCCATGGAGTCGAACAATCTCCTTGAAAAACAGATTTGAGATGTGAGTCGCATCGCTGGTTTTTTGGCATGGAATAAAATGTGCCATCTTAGAAAACCTGTCAACTATCACAAAGATCGAATCAACACCCCTTTGTGTCCTCGGCAATCCCAACACGAAATCCATGCTAATTTCGTCCCACGACCTCTCTGGTATGTGCAATGGCTGATAAAACCCCGCATTCTGCTTCCTTCCTTCTGAATGCTAGCAAATCCTGCATCTGTCCACAAATTTCTTGACTTCTGACCGCATCCCTGGCCAAAAGTATGACACGCTCATCTTTGCGAATGTCTTGTCATGGCCAAAATGTCCTGTCAATCCTCCACTGTGCTTTTCCTTCAACAAGTTCTCCCTCATGGAGCAATTTGGAATACACAGTTGATTGCCTTTGAACAACAATCCGTCCTGGATCACGTACTCTATCCACTGACTTCTGTCTCTGAAAAATGGATTCTCAACTGCTTCATAAGCTTCCTTAAAATCTGAATCATCTGCATACAAATACTTAATATCATCAAAGCCTAACGTCCTGACTTTGAACTCCTGCAACAACAAACACTTCCTGCTCAAAGCGTCAGCAACTTTGTTAGCAGTACCAGAAATATGTTTTATCACAAAAGTGAAATTTTGCATGTATTCTACCCATTTAACATGCCTTTGATCCAACTTTTCTTGTTGAGTCACATATTGTAATGCATGGTTATCACTATATAAAACAAATTCCTTTGGAATCAAATAGTGCCTCCACTTCTTCAATGCTTGTATGTTGGCATAGAATTCCTTATCATATCTGGAGTACTTTTCCTTTGCCTCATTCAGCTTCTCACTGAAATATGCAATCAGCCTGTCCTCCTGACTCAAGACCGCTCCAATTGCAAACCCGCTTGCATCACATTTTACCTGAAATGTTTTCTGAAAATTTGGCAACACCAAAACCGGTTGCTCTGTAATCTTTCCTTTCAATAAATTGAAACTCTTTTCAGATTCTTCGGTCCAGTGAAAAGATTTATGTCTTTTCTTGACTATGTCCATCATTGCTACGCTAATTCCACTGAAATTTCTGATGAATTTCTGGTAGAAACTAGCCAAACCATGAAAACTCCTCACCTCAAATATGTTCCTCGGTGATGGCCAATTCTTGATTACCTCCACCTTATCTGGATCCATCCTCAGTTCATTTGCTGAAATAACAAACCCCAAGTAAATGAGTTATGTCTTCATGAATGAGGTCTTTTTCATATTTATCGACAGCTTCTCTTGCTGTAGCCTCCTCATCACAATAGCCAAATGCTTCAAGTGTTCAGCCTTTGTCTTGCTGAAAACCAATATGTCATCCAAATACACGATGACAAATTTCCCAATGAACTCTTTCAGGACTTCATTCATCAACCTCATAAAGGTACTTGGTGCATTCGTCAAACCAAACAGCATGACAAGCCATTCATACAATCCTTTATTCGTCTTGAATGTGGTTTTCCATTCGTCACCTTCTCTCATACAAATCTGATGATATCCACTCTTCAAATCTATCTTTGAAAAAAAAAATTCCCCACTTAAGTAATCCATCAGATCATCCATTCTTGGCAATGGGAATCTATACCTGATAGTTATTTTGTTGATGGCCCTCGAATCAGTGCACATCCTCCAGCCTCCATCTTTCTTCGGACTGAGTACTATTGGAACAACACACGGACTCAAGATTTCTCTGACCAGACCTTTGTCCAACAACTCTTGGACCTGCTTCTTGACCTCCTCATTCTCCTGTGGTGTCAATCTGTACGCGGCTTTGTTTGGTAAACTAGCTCCTGGTATGAGATCAATGTGATGGCTCACGCTCCTCATCGGTGGCAACAAACGAGGTAGTTCGTCCACTGCAATATCAACGAACTCTTCCAGCAGTTCTTGAACTTCTCCTGGCAAATCATCCACTCTTGTGCTAGTCAGAACAATTTTTAGTTTTCTGACCACAAAGAATTGTGGATCCTCCTTCTTCTTAACTTCTGTAAGAAGTTCCTTCCCACTCATGAGAAGTACTCTGTTGTTTACCTCCAGATTCACCTCTTTATCTTCAATTGGACACAACATATGGGTCCTCCCATTATTTTCCAGGGTATATGTATTCTTTCTCCCATCATGAATTACATTTCTATCACATTGCCATGGTCTACCCATCAATAAATGGCAGACATCCATAGGAATAACATCACATAAAATCTTACCATTATATCCTCCTATCTTAATGTCAACTAAGCACTGTTTAGTGACATTTACCTGATGTCCCTTCTGTAGCCATGAAACTTTGTATGGTTTCGGGTGATCGGTTGTCTCCAACTCCAGCCTCTCCACCATCTCGGTTGAAACGAGATTGTTTGTTCTTCCACTGTCCATGATGACTTTGCATGCCCAACCTTTGCTCTTGCAAGCAGTCCTAAAAAGACTGTTTCTCTGTGCTGAGTTCTTTGTTTCCTTCTCTGGCATCAAAAGGACTTTTCACATCACCAGCGATCTTCTGCCTTCAGTGTATTCTTCCTTAACATATTGCCTCTGTGCCTCGGCGATATGAGTCTCTCCTCCATCCTTCTTCCTATCTGGACA
>SNQJ01S0002070.1:40655-56620 GCA_010110895.2 Picea sitchensis
TTTATTTCACTAATAGAAATCGTGTATTACTGTATATCTGTGACTCTTGTTATTTCCACTATATCTTTGTTATATTGTTGTCTCTCTTGCAATATCTCTAAATATTTCTATGTTATATATCCGCTCTCATTTCGTGCCGAAAATAATCCAGATCACATGGACTCACAACAACATTGTAATTGTCGTGACAAAGCAACACTAAAGTCGATGCTCTTTGTAGGTCTGACAATCCTACAGTCTAAGTTCTTTGACAATGACATGCCTTCTTGTTCACCACATCATCGCCCTACAGTCAATGGCATCGTTCCCATTGCCACCACCAGTGTCGATGTCCCAAGCTGAAGCTATCTAGAGCTTAGAGTCACCACTAGTGTGGATGCATGAAGTTGAAACTACTTCGAGCATGGGGTCACGACTTGTTACACTTGACATTAGTATCAGTAGTGATCCAAAGTTGATTGTATGTCGAGTTTGTTACTACATCCAGAGGTCATCAACAATCTTTGAGATAGAAGTTGGTTGTCTGTCAAGTCTGTTACAACTTTGTCATAAAAGGTTCTGTAATTTTAGAATGTCGATTCAAACACGCATACAATTTCTCACCTTCATGAGGATCAAATTTATAATTTCCTTCTGAGTATATTCGGCCATGGAGTAATATTTGGCGTCACTTCTGAATATTCCAGACCATTTTGTGAGCCACGATGCCTGCCACCCCTATGACGAAAGATATATTCTGGTGTGATCTGCAACATTTGATACACTTGTCAAATCTTTGTTGCTGGAAGAAGCTATATACTTCAAAAGATGAGCATTTTGCAGGTGACTTGAATGTCCCTTCCAATTTACAGCAATAAAACAAAGAAATTCAACATACAAATCTTCAGGCGGGCCTTTCAACCAAACAGATGATCAAATATAGGGAGAATACCAGTCACAACATACTTGAATTTTTTTTGTCTCAGCTTTTGTTGGTTAACAGGATATTTTCCCCCCAAAGCTGACGTCACATAAAACCACTCCCTCGTCTTTGAATTGGGCCTGAATCGCATCTCTGAGTTGTCTCAAATGTCGATGACTAGGAACATTACAAGAAAGGCACATTAAACCCCAAGTTTTCGACGATAAAGGGTAATTAACACTTAGCAAAGTATGGAATGTTGAACAAAAAGCTAATGCAGGCAGGCCATATCTAGAAGAGACAAGCTATTCAAGAAGCTAGGATATATCTACATGGTAGCACCAATGAAGTCCAAGACCCGAAATTGATATTCAACTCATTGTTTTTAACCAGGCAAGCATTTGATGATCAAGTTGAAATCTATAAAAAACTGTCTACATGCTTGATTCTTGTACATATTTGGTTTTTTTGTCTGCGGGAGCCCCAATCACAGTCATTATGGAAAATGCATTTAAATTTCAGAGAATATCTGCTGAACTATTTCAAGAAAGCTATTTTGGGAAATAATTTCAGTTGTATTTTGTAACCCAGTTTATCTGAATATAGAATATTTGAGGTTTTTGTATGGTGTTTTCCAATGTCTGGTATTCTTTTTTATTTTATTTTGTATTTTATTTTATCTGAATATTACAGCTTCTTCTATTTTATAATATTTGTGCATATAAAAAATGTTACGTCATATATATATATATATATATATATATATTATTATTATTATTTTCTTTCTATTTCTTATGGGTTTCAACGAAATTTGCGAACCGAAAAACACCTTGCAAATTGGAAGATGCTTTACATTTGGACCAGAAATAATCTATTAAAATATATTAATATGAATACTATTGGAATAAATATAAACAAATTATCTTTAAACTTGAATTTGTCTTTGTCGACCCCCAAGTATATTACATAGCTAAGACTAAATGCTCGTTTCTCCCTTTGTTTCCCCTTCTCTATACTTACTTGTTTCTCCTTTGTCTTCTTCCCCTCTATTATCCCTTTGTGGTTCTATATTTAGTCGCATTTCTATGATCACGACTACCTGGGTTGGTGGATTGGCAGATGCTCATCTTCATCTATATCTTCACATCATGAGCCCGACCGACCGCGATCCCTTTCAATACTTATGCCAATTATCTGACCATCGGGTCTCGAGTTTGCGCTATCAAACACATATGCCCCCTATTCTGTCATATTCATATTGTACCCAAAAACATCTCTGATCTGCAATTTATGCTTTTACTAGTGAGAACTCACCTGGGGTTCGAAAAGATTGGCATTAATAAACGAACAGTAGATGTTGTTCTGTGAGATACTTAGCCCTTTTTCCCTTTTCTTCTTCCCATCTATTATCCATTTCTAGTTATATACTTAGTCACATTTCTATGATCGCAGGCTGGCGGACTAATAGATCTTCATCTCCATCTATATCCTCACATGACAATTCCAACCAACCATCGTTCCTTTCCATACTTAGCCAATTTTATGGTCGCAGTTTATGGGGCTAGCGATATCGAAGTCTGTTGTTGCTTGTTTTGTGATATACATCTTGCACTCAAAACTTTCGTGATCTACAATTCCACCCTGGACTGCTCGAACTCGCAAGCTTCACTCTACCCGAGTTCACAAAAGTTTCAAATCATCTATCATTGCCTTCCATCCCCACTACCTTCATGCCCTTCCCAATGCACATTATGGTTTTACTAGTGACAATTGAACACACTAGTACGAAACAATTAGCATTAACAAGCACAAAACCTCGAGGACATCTCCCATTAACATGCATTAAACTGCCATTTACAGTACTTGGAATGACCGTCGTTCCTTTCTATACTTAGCCAAATTTTTCCACTTGTTTCGTGATATAAATCTTACACCCAAAAATTTTGTGATCTACAATTCCACCCCGGGCTCCTCCAACTCGCAAGCTTCACTTTACCCAGGTTCATAAAAAGTTTCAAACCATTTATGGATCCCTTCCATCCCCGCCACATTCGCATCCTTCCCAATGGACATTAATTATTCCGGCCTCTAGATTAACTTCCATTGTTTTGTGACTTACAAACAACATTCGGACCTCCGCGATATACAAATTGACTATCAAACTCCCACATCGTCCCCTCTTCTGTGTTACACATTATGCATTCAAATGTTCCGAGCAATACAATTTGATCGTCGGGGCCTCATGTCTTTTGGGTAAACCTTATCACCCTATTTTGGATTCTCGGGTTGGCAGGTTCACGAAATCTTGAATTCCTAGTCACAGTTTCCTGTGTCAGCCACCTTCAGACTTCTTTCCAAATATGCAACAACAAAATTTTAATGCTAAGAGTTCATCATGCAACAATCATAAATATCATCATTAATAAGCAAAATCCTCGAGGATACAATCACACTCACTATCCCTACACAACTTGTCCAGAAACATGCAGAAAAGATCTTGCCAAGTAATGGGAAAGCTATTACAAATTTCAATATATTAGCGAAAACAAGTCTAGCCTACCGTTTCCCTATTCCATACTCAGACACTTTTTCGATTGTGGGTTCCTGGATTGACGGGCTCAAAATTGTGTTTTGAATCTTCCACGACTTGCAAACAGTACTCGAAGTTCCACGATATACAATTTGTCCGTTGGAATGCCCCATCATGAGCCCGACCATCCGTCGTTCCTTTCAATACTTAGTCACAAGTTGGTTGTATGTTCATGACATGGTACATTTCCATGGTTGCACATGTTGCAACCACTGTGCATCAAGTTCGGCCTACCGTTTCCCTGTTCCATACTTAGACACTTTTTCGATTGCGAGTTTCCGGACTAGCGGGCTCAAGATTGTGTTTCCAATGTTCTGCGACTAGAAAACAACACCCGAAGTTCCGCGATATACAATTTGTTCACAGGAATGCACAATCATGCCCTCTTCCGTGTTATGCGTTCTGTGGTCAACACTTCCGAGAGATACAATTTGAACCTCATTCCCTCACCTCTGTTGGTTGTATCTTGTAGCCCTATTTTGAGGCCCGGTCGGCCGCTTTCAATAATTATCCATTCCTTAATTGTTGTTCCGTGTCCCCGCCACCTTCATACTTCTTTCTGGATATGCAATTAGTAAGCTTTAATGCTAACACTTCGTCATGCAGGAACCTTAAACATGTCACTAATGAGCGAAAGGCTCGAGGAGATCTCCCACACTTCTGCCGTATACAAATTGACCGTCGGACTCCCACATCATCCCCTCTTCCGTGGTACACATTTTGCACTCAAAAGTTCCAAGCCATACAATTTGACCCTTAGGAAGTCACGTCTCCTGGGGAACCATTGTCACCCTAGTTTGAAGATCGTTCGACCGCTTTTCATACTTTCTCATTTCATGGAATCTTTTTCGCGAATCCTCGGGTTGGCGGGTTCACGAAATCTCCAATTCTTAGTCATTGTTTACTGTGCCTGCCACCTTCGCACTTCTTTCAAAGTGTGCAACGAACAAGGTTTAATGCTAACAGTTCATCATGCAACAACCGTAGAGACCGTCATCAAAAAGCAAAAGGCTCGATGAGACAGTCACATTGACCATCGCTACAGAACTTGCCCAGAAACATGCAGAAAATATCTTGCCAGGTAATGGGATATCTATTACAAATTTCAATATATTAGCGAAAATGAGTCTATCCTATCGTTTCCCTATTCCATACTTAAGCCACTTTTTCAATTGCGGGTTCCCAGACAGGCGGGCTCACGATTGTTCTTCCATTGTTTAGTGGCCTACAAACAGTACCCGGAGTTCCGTGATATACAAATTGACCTCTAGACTGTCCCATCATGCCCTCTTTCGTGGTATCCATTTTGCACTAAAAAAGTTATGGAACATACAATTTGACCCTCAGGCCCTCACCTCTAATGGTTGTACCTTGTAACCCTATTTTGAATCCCGCCCGACCGCTTTCGATAATTAGCCACTCCTTAATTGCTCTTTCCCGTCCCCGTGAACTTCATACTTATTTCTAAATATGCAATTACTAACCTTTGATGCTAACAGCCCATCATGCAGGAACCGTCAACATTGTCATTAACGAGCAAAACGCTCGAGGATATCTCCCATTAATACTCATTAAACCAATATCTGTGGAGATTTATATTATCCCTTCCTATTGTTCATCTCAAACAACATGGACTGTCTTTCATGGGTCGTCGCGTTGGCGCGTTCACGAAATATCTAGTCCGTAATTGCTCTTTGTCGTACCTGCCATCTTCGCACTTCTAGGTATGCAATTACTAGTCTTTAATGTTAACAACACATCATGCAACAATCGTCGAGAATTTCATTAATGAGTGAAAGGCTCAAGGATATATCCCATTCACACGCATTGGACCAAGATTTGTGGAGGGTTATATTATCCCTTCCAACTCTTCATTTCAAACATCGTTTGGAGCAAAAAAATGTTCTTGTAAACTTATGGCAACAACTCGATAGCAGTTCTGTGGAGATATAGTAAATATCTTTGGACGTGAGGACTAGAACTTCCAGTGGTCCAGGGCAAACTCTTACTATTCATCTCGTTCCACCTAGAACGAAGTGATTTGGACCTCTGGAATCGCTCGTGCAGGATGCGTCCCTGAGGTTTTTGATTGTAAGGAGGTGGTCTCTTCGTGCGCCAAAAAATATATTTCAAGCCAAAGAATTATTCCACTGCGCGACCATTCTCCCGTTTCTTTGTCACCTCATGTCTTCCGCAAGATGTTAAGATTGTCGTAGCCAACACTGACCTTCATAGGACAAGACTGTAAACAGTTCCTAGAAAAACATGATAACGGGTTGGAACTCTGACCCGAGTTCCTCGAAGACCCGACAATAGTTCCTGAAGATATCACAAAGTTGCAGGTCAATTCCTTTAGAAATCCATTCCGGGAAATTGCTTGGTTGTTTATAAGAATAACATGATAGGAATCCATGACAAGCATTTCCCACATAGTTCTTTATATTTTGTATTTCACAGTCAAGGAACAATCCATTTTTTATTGGGGGAAGCTAATTTCCATTGAAATCTATTCCCAATTGTCACGAGTCAAAGAAGAGAATAAATTTGATATGTCATCCTACTTGATTTCCGTGATAACACATTGTTGTGTGTTTCCAAAACTGTCTTTGTCCAAGAAGATAAACTATGAATTTGACCTAGTAACATTCTGGTACCATGCCTTGTGGAGGCACAAGGCCTCCCATTGTTTTTATGAGGTTTTTAATGACTTTCTCTCGGTTTTCAAAGATTTATTGTTAAGAAAGGATGCTCCCGGGATGTTTGACCAGGCAACCAAGCTTTTGGACAGGAAGGGGACACTTGAGCAGAACGAAAATTATAGTGTAATAATGATCTTTGGCTCCAAGGAAAATCATGTTTTCCTTCCATGTCACATCACAGACAAGTTGTTTGTTACAGAAATAACAAGGAAATACAACTATCGGTTGCATTTTTTCCATGGCAAGAGAAAAAAACTGTTCATTCTTTTGCCCTGGAAAGTTGAGGACTTCGTGTTTAGAAACGTCAACAAGATTGACAAATTCACAGGCCATTTCAAGAACTCGAACCTAAAATATGTTTAAAGGCTAAGAGGGTTCGACCCTAATGGGATTTTTCGATAACATTTAGTAGCAGTTGGCTTTAGCAGCTCTTTTATCCATAGACGCCTGACCAAAGACAGAGACAGTGACGACAACACTCCTGCTCCTGACGATGGCGATGTAGAGACATTGCAAAGCGCAACTGAATTGTATAGACAAGAGGGAAAAGGCTCCGGTGACAAGAGTGTCCAATCCCCGACCAACACTCCCAAGAGCACGAAATCATGGAGCATCACTTCAACGGCTCACTCCAGTAAGAAAGAAACCCAGAAATATTCAAACGGAGAAGGAGATAAGAACCCTCCTCGTGTAAAAATTGATAGTTCTCACAAGCTTCTCGTGATGAAGAAGAGAAAAAACATTGTAGGGCAGGCAAAAGAGCCCGACATTGATAGTGAGAACATGCAACTTGAAACTGTTGTGGATGGTGTGTTCCACAAAGTTGATCCAGCCGTGGACACGATGCACCATAGTTCAACAATGGAAATAGCTGACACCGACATTTTTTACGAATATGAATCCTCCGTATTCCAGAGCGTTTTTTTTTTACAGAAAATCTAAAAATTTGATTATTGAAAAGAGAGATGTAACAAATAAGAAAGGGAAATCTCGTTCAGAGATTGACCTTAGGAAAATGCAGTCATCCCAAATCTCTCAATTTCATCGCGCAACCATAGATTCTCTTGATGATTCCATTGGAGGAATTGAAGCAGAGAATGCCAGACTGAACGGTCGAATCAAGGAATTGGAGGAGGCTTTGATTCCTACCCCATTGTTTGCTAGTCCTCTAGAAAAAACCATGCCTGCCACCCCTGCAACCAAGTTAAAAGGATCCTCCAGCCTCCTCACATACTGTAGAGGCTATGTAAAGAAGAATATTAAGAAAAGAATGGAGCTAATTACTAAATCCTGGGAAACATCACAAAATATATATTCCTTTCAAGCGAGGGAAAATGATTTGCACAAACATTTGCAGCCGAATTCAAAAAATGAAGAACGTTTCTATCTACAGACGGAGATCCCTTTTGGAAACCATATCATCAACATCTCAGATCTGAAAATAAGACAAGAGGATCTCCCCTCCCCAAACCGGATCAAACAATTAAAAGGATGCTGGAAAGAGAAAGTTAAGAACCTGCACCTCATTATTGAATCATGTGAACAAGCCATATCAGAGAAAGAAGAATTATTCAGAAACCTGACCCAAATAGACCTAGTCAGAAGTACCAACAAGGTTCAAGACCCAATATTAATCCTCAACTTCTTGTCCTTAACCAAGCAAGCCTTTGATGAACAAGTTGATATTTTAAAGGGGTTGTCTTTAGAAAAGTTTTACAGCATCCTTGAATATGGTCAAGATGACGTCGAGAACTGGCTAGTGGACTATTTGGCACACAATGAAGAAATTGAATAGGCTCTGCATAGTACTTCTATGGATCTAAGGAAATTAGAAAACGAGTTTTTCAACATAGAAATCTGGGATGAAATCAACGTGGCCCCCATGAGAAGCTACATTGAAGAATGGCTCCAAAGGAGAATGGACAAGCTCACCGACGAAGGGCAACAATCGGTTGGCACGATTCCAGTGGTCGTCGATGAGAGCAACAAAAAGGCATCGGCTATATAGTAAGTCTATATTGATCGCATCTTGCTTTCTTTATCAATCCAGCTATTCTTCATCTTTAAATATAAATCTCTAACCAAAGACTCATAACTTCCAATTTTTTCTTTTCAGGTCTTCCTCTCTACCGTCGCGCACTTCTTCTTTCTACAGTCCTATTTCTTGTACTTATTTATTTTATGGTTCGCGGGAGCCCCAATCCCAGTCTATATGAAAAACACATTTAAATTTCCAGAAATATGTAACAGATTCCATAAATATGTAACAAACATTATTATTTTTTGATAAATTTCAAAGAAAACTAATTCGGGAACAATTTCGATGGTGCCTTGTGGGCTGCTTTCGGAATGCTAATTTTTTTTCTTCAACTATGTTGGACGCCATGAAATTGTGTTTATTATATTTGAATGTTTTATGTGTGTGATTCCTGGTCCTTTTTTCCAGTAACCTTTATTTAAAAAATAAAACTACTACTATCCTTTTTTATTGCTTCAAGTCATTATGACGGAAATTTTCTAAGTCCCATAATTGAACTATACATGCCCCAGGAAAAAACTTTATGATTAACTAATTCAGGAGGTTCTTCGGGGGTCATCTACTACCCCGATGTCTTATGGCTGGCGTGTGACACACTGGCACGAGTCATATTATGCATGGATACCACATGTACTTCAATTTGCTTCCCATGTGTCTCTGCTACTTCGGGCTTATATTTCTCCCTCGGTCCTGCCATAGCAGTGCATTTATTCTCATTCCAACCTGGCAGGGACTACGCTGCCATGCAACACTTGTTAATGTAGGAAGCGATCCTTTCTCAAAAAAAAAATTACAAGAGGGTCGCAAACTTCAATCTATAAAAAACTATATATTAAAGTTAAAGATGAAGGATAATAGTCGTGTGTTTTGATTGTTCTTTTGTTTAGTTTTATTGTAATCTTTTGAACTACAATTGTTTTTTAAGATTTGTCTAAACAAAATTTAAGATAACTATTAATATAAAAAATCAAAATTAAAATGAAATTTAATATTAATAAATCAAAGATCATGTTTTTTGAAATATTTTAAAATAATTAAAAATATATTTTAATTTCACACTTAAAATATTAAATTTATTTTTTATTTTTTCAAAAACTAATATATTGTGTATATTTTTTTAAATGACAAAATAATATCTTATATTAAATGGAATATTTATTTTTAAAAAATCTAATATATCGTATATATTATACAAAAGGTAGCACAAATACCAACAATCCTTTGACATTCCATTTTGAAAACTATCATTGACTGCCCTAATACTTGGTAAGTTTTGAAAAAAATTGAGATCTCGAAAAATTATCTGGAGATGGACTTTGCGGTTAGTTTTCGGTGTGCAGTCAGGGACTGGGGTTAGTTTTCGGTCTGCGGTCAAGGACTGTGGTTAGGCTTCCCGGTCTATGGCCTGCAGACATAGGACTGCGGTTAGGGTTAGTAGGGCGGTTTGCATGCGAGACCTCTTGCAGATGCTCCTTTTTTTGGCTTTTTCAAAGTGGGGTAGTGGGATTCTCTGCAGTGTTTTTTTCTTCTTTTTTCGGTTAGCACGAGGATTGGTGGACGTGGAGCTTCGAGGATCCGATATGGAGGAGATTACAGACCACGTGGCCACCACGGGGGACCAACTGGTTGAAGATGAGCAGTGGTTGGAAACAGGTGGAATTTTTGGAGGTCGAGCGGATAGGAAGGAGACGACAAGCAGTCTAGCTCAGCAACTACCAGTTTTTGACAAAGAACCTTCTCCTTTCCTTGGTAAATCACTTCAACATACACTTTTTCAGCCTTCTTTAAGGGAAGAGGTATTTGAGGGTTGCTTTGGGGCTTTTCCGGAGTTTTTTCCTTCTGATTCGCTACACATAGAAGGAGTAATACCACCCTCCCTCAACCCTCAATAAGATCTTTCTTTCAGTTAGATTTCACAGGTAGAAGGTGGTTTTATCCTTTCTTCACCCCGTTCCAGTCAGGAGGACCATAGAAGTGGTGTGAAGTTTTGTGGGTCAAATCTCTCATCGAAGGAATTTTTAGATCAATGTAGTTCAAAGAGTTTTTGTTCACGACTCCCAGGTGCACAAGAGGAATTGGCTAAGTCTACTACCACAAAGGGCTTTATCTCGGCTCTCCTAGACGTAGAAGAACAACAAGTTTTTGTCCATACTAAGGAAACATGTGGTTTTACTTAGAATCTTGAGAGGACTACAGCTTATGACGGTGGATTTGGGGATCAAAGGAGAAGAAATAATGTTGGACAGAGACAAAAGAGAAAAGGCTTAAAAAATAAAGGAAAAGTGGGGAATCTAGTTTTCGAGCAAGATGTGGGTATGAATCATGTTATTCAAATGGAAAACCAAACTCTTGTCGGGAGATAAAGTTGTAGAACTTTCACGCTCAAATCCATCATCGATTGGGAGCATTTTGCTTGGAAAGAGCATCTTGGTTACGCCCCAAAGATAATTGAACTACACACGAACTAGTTTGCATTTAACTTTCTACAACCAGGTCATGCAAAATGGGTACTTGGCAAAAAATGGAGTTTTAACAATTCCCCACTA
Organism: Picea sitchensis; assembly: GCA_010110895.2. NCBI lineage: Eukaryota > Viridiplantae > Streptophyta > Pinopsida > Pinales > Pinaceae > Picea > Picea sitchensis. The sequence continues at coordinate 51,430 of SNQJ01S0002070.1, forward strand.
CTTTTAAAGCCTTGGAGCCCTCTTTTTTATGCAAATCAAAAGAAAATGGATAAAATTCTGGTTTGGGTCCGCCTTTCGGCATTGCCTTTGCATTTTTGGTCCTTGGAACATTTCAAAGAAATAGAAAAATTCTTGGGGGACTTATTAGAAGCAGATTTGTCCTTTGAAGAGACAAAATAGAGGAAAGTGGCAAGGATTTTAGTCAATTTGAATGTTAGAGAAGGGTTAGGATAAGAAATCGATTTAAGTTGGGGAAGATATACCCACTCCCAGATCTTGGACTATGAAAATGTTCCTTTCAGATGTCGGAGAGGCCATCGGTATGGTCATTTGGTGATGAATTTTCACTTGCATTTAAGAACCAGAGGAAAGGGTTACAATGGCAAAAAGGGGAAGAGAGTGTTACAGGAGGAGGAGAGCAGTCATACAAGATCCCCCATTGATGAAGCCTAGGACTCAACGGACTTAAGGCGGCCTTTAGAATTACAATAAGGCGTTCCTCTGCAGGAAAGTCAAGAACCCCTTCCTGAAAAAACGACGGAAGGGTCCGAGCCTTTAAGAATTATCAAGTCTGGAATGGGAAACTCAAGGAACTTGGCCTTGGGTAATCCTTTACCTCTTTCTCCTCCTATTACTGTTTTAATTCCAAATTTAACTTTAAAAGGCAATGAGTGGTTGGAGGCTCTCAAAAACATGTCCCTCAATATCGGTCCCTCATCTCAGGCCCACGGAGGCTCGGACACTCTCAAGTTGGATTTATCATCAAGAGATCCCCCATCCCCAAAGCGGCTCTGTTGCACCGAGGATGATTCCTCTTCATCCTCATTTCCCTCCAAAAACTCATCTACTCGCTATTTTCTTAGATCCCGGAAGAAAACCACACCCTCGGGAAGCCTGGGAAAGGAAGTGATTATGTCATTGGATAGAGGAGGACGTGGGAGGAAATCCTTTATTTCAAAAGTGTAATCCAAAGCCAGGTTTGACCTTCTAGCGGGGAAACAACAGTCGATTGAAAGGGCACTTAGAGCACTGAGGCCCTAGGGAAAGGCTTCTGGATGAAGTGCATGTCTTTCAACTGCAGAGGTTTGGTCGATTCCCTTAAAAAACTAGCTTTAAAAAGGGTGATTTTCTCTGAACACCTTGATGTACTGTTGTTACAAGAAACTTTGGGGGAAGGAGAGGAGGTAAAATCTAGATTGGAGCTGCTACTTCTTGGCTGGAAGTTTGAAACCTTGGATGCCTTGGGAATATCATGGGGATTGGAAATAGGATAAAATACCCAGACTATTCAAATCTCAAACGTCTGGGGTATGGATTTTGGGCTAGGTATTATTGTTTTGGTTTCGGAGTTAAGGGAATATCTTCACATTCTAAACGTCTATGGCCCTTATCAAAACAAAAAACCTTTTTGGGACAATCTCTTCAACAAGTCCTTTCTGAAAGACCACTTGGTAATCTTAGGGGGAGATTTAAATTTCTCTCTATGACCTTCTAAAGTCTGGGGTCTACATGCTAGAGCTGGCCTGTTGGCAAATTACTTTGGTCAAAAAATGGTTGACTACAAACTAATTGACCTCGATCCCACCTTGCTCAAACAAACATGGAGAAACAACATGGTGGGGGAGGACGGAGTAGCCAAAAGGTTGGACGGTTTTTTATAGTTGACTCTCTCCTGGAAAATAAACTTACAATGAAACAATGGATTGGGAGTGGAGGTATCTCTGATCATTACTCGATTTTCTTTGAGTTCAAACAGGGCTCAAAAAATCCAGCTAGTCCTTTTAAATTTAACAAGATATGGCTAGAGGATGATTCTTTCATTGATCTTGTAAAAGAGAATTGCACACCCTTTCAACGGGACAACCACCAGTCAGCAGCCTTTCATTTTGCAGAAAATATGAAAAGGATCAAAGAGAAAGTAAAGCCTTGGGCTTTTCAAAAAAGACAAAATGAAGACAAGGAACTAAAAAATTGAGTATGAGCTACAAAGTTTCTCTAAAGAAGAAGGGAGGGGGAGGGGTTGCCCCACCTAAGTCCAATATTTCTCTTCTACGTTTAGAGAATAGAAGGAACAAACTACTTAAGGAAAAGGAAGAATTGTGGACACTGAAAAGAAGAGCTATATGGATGGCAAGTGGAGATGAGAATACAAAGTTTTTTCAAGCCTTTTCTAAAGGCAGGAGGAGTGTCAATACCATCTGACATATGAGAGATCAGAAAGGAAATATGGAGAACTCTTTTGAATGTATGTCAAGGTTGGGGAAAAAACATTTTCAAAAACTCTTTAAAGCAGACAACCAAGCAACCATACAAGAAGTGGTCTGAATGACTCAACTTTTTCCAAGTTTTTTAGATGAATAAGATAATAGATTCTTGATGGAAGAAGTAACATAAGAAGAATTAAAAGAATTTCTTCACATCTTTCAGAAAGACAAAACCCCAGGTCTAGATGGTTGGACTATTGAATTATTTATGGTTTTTTATGAGCTACTGGGACAGGATTTGATAAAGCTGGCAGAGGACACCAGAGTTTCAGGGGGAATCCCACAAAGCTTAAACTCCACCTTCATAGCTTTGATCCCCAAAACAGATAATCCTGAGACCTTAGACGATTTTCGTCCAATTTCCCTCTATAACTGTGTCTATAAAATTATCTCAAAAGGTATTGCAAGAAGAGTGAAAAGAATACTTTCATAAAGAATCTCGAGAGAGCAGTTTGGCTTCTTGGAAGGTAGACAAATTCATGAAGCAATTGGGGTAGCACAAGAAGGACTTCACAGTATGAAGTCTAGGAATTTAAAGGGTGTAGTGCTAAAAATTGATATCTCCAAAGCTTACGATAGAGTAAGTTGGCTTTTCATTCATTTATTGCTAACACATTTGCGCTTTGCAGTTCCCTTCATCAACTGGGTCAGGAAATGTCTAGCTACAGTTTCCTTTGCAGTGCTTATAAATGGCTCAGCCTCACCTTTTTTCCCTCGGAAAGAGGATTAAGATAGGGTTGCCCTCTCTCACCACTACTTTTCCTCATAGTCACTAAAGGACTTAGCAAAGCTATCTCGGAAGCAAAAATATTGGGTTCTTTTTCTGGAATCAAAATTACGCAAGCTTTGCAACTTACTCACCTTATCTTCGTTAACAATGTGTTAATATTCAGTGTAGGATCGAGAAGGGAGGCTTAAACTTTAAAGAATATACTAATTCTTATCTCCAAAGCAACTAGCATGAAAATCAATGAAGGGAAATCATCCCTCACTATAAATTTACTCTCTGAAGAAGAATGTCAAGCCTTTAAGATTTTCTTCTCTTTTGAGGAAAAGAAGCTAGACGATGGACTAAAATATCTGGGTTTCTTTCTAAAACCAAACGACTACAGAAAAGAAGACTGGAAGTGTCTTTTGAAGAAAATAGATAAAAGACTAAACATCTGGAGCCATAGGTGGATTTCACACGTTGGTAGACTTTTTCTGGTCAAGTTGGTACTGGAAGCTATTCCAGTTTACTGGATGTCACTCTCATGGATCCCAAAAGGAATTTTGGAAGCAGCAAGAAAACTCATTTTCAAATTCCTTTGGAGCGGCAAGAAAGAATCACATGTAACTCCTTGGGTACGATGGGAAAAGATCGTTGTTCCAAAGGCTCTTGGAGGATGGGGTTTGAAAAATATTTTTCTCTTTTCCAAAGATTTAGCGGAAAAAGGAGGTTGGCGACTTTTAAACTCTTTCAATATTTGGACTAGGGTAGTGGTGAAAAAACATATTGAGTTGATTCCCTTGGAGACATGGATCAGAAGTCCACAAAAATCCTTGAAAGGTGCCTCGGTGATTTGGAAGGCGGTCATAAATGCTTTCCCAATCATTGAAAATGGACTTGCCTAGAAGATAGGCAATGGACAACGTTTTAGATTGGGGATAGACCCTTGGTGGGGTTGTGAAGGACAACACATACTCTCCCATCAGCTCATCAATCATTTGAGAACAATTGGGTTCAACACTTTAAATAAACTTGTTGAGCTGAGACTTACCACAAATTGCTCACAAGGATGGAAGTCAAAAATCTCACTGGGTTTAGAAGATGAGGAAGCTTCAGAGCTGGATAGATACTTAAATTTTTTAAAGAAAACACATATCAGGCCCAAGGACTGTGAGGATGAACTTATTTGGGACACGACACCTTTGGGGATCTACACACCAAAGATGGGATACCTAAAATTAAACTTATACTTGTATCAACGAGAGCCTATCTGGTGGTGGGGAAAGCTTTGGAAGCTGAATTTCCTAGCCAAAACAAGATTATTTATGTGGAATGTCTTAAATAACAAAGTGTCGACCTGGGAAATTCTACAGAAAAGAAATATTCATGGTCCAGGATGGTGCTCTCTCTGTAAATTTGAAGGAGAAACTACCTTTCATATCTTTTAGGAGTGTCGTTACATCATTGAAGTTTGGAGTGAAGTTTCGAGACACTTGGACCTTCGTTGCAACTAGTCTGGGCCAAATTTGGAGCAAGTGTGGCAGAAATGGTGGTTGACTAGAATTTACAAGGGCCTTAGAGCCTTACCCCTTATGATAATTTGGGGTGTTTGGCCAGCTCTAAACTCTGTTATTTTCAAAGGAGTGTCTTTGGTACTAGAGATTACATCGGCTAAGAGTTTAGCCTTATTTTCGTCTCTATCCACCCCGGAAGAAAGAGTCAAGACTAGATCCGTGTTTAGAAGATGCGGAGGTTTCATAGCTGGATAGGTACTTAAATTTTTTAAAGAAAACACAGATCAAGCTCAGGGACTGTTAGGATGAACTTATTTGGGACACGACACCTTCAGGGATCTACACACCAAATATGGGCTACCTAAAATTAAACTTAGACTTGTATCAACGAGAGCATGTCCGATGGTGGGGAAAGCTTTGGAAGTTGAATTTCCCAGCCAAAACAAGATTATTCATGTGGAATGTCTTAAATAACAAAGTGTCGACCTAGGAAATTCTACAGAAAATAAATATTCATTTCCCAGGATGGTGTTGTCTCTATAAATCTAAAGGAGAAACGACCTTTCATATCTTTTTGGAGTGTCGTTACATCATTGAAGTTTGGAGTGAAGTTTCGAGAGACTTGGACCTTCGTTACAACTGGTCTGGGCCAAATTTGGAACAAGTGTGGCAGAATTTGTGGTCAACCAAAATTTACAAGGGCC
>SNQJ01S0002070.1:56670-71139 GCA_010110895.2 Picea sitchensis
GGTACTTAAATTTTTTAAAGAAAACACAAATCAGGCTCAGGGATTGTGAGGATGAATTGATTTGGGACACGGCGCCTTCAGGGATCTACACACCAAAGATGGGCCACCTAAAATTAAACTTAGACTTGTATCAAAGAGAGCCTTTCTGGTGGCAGGGAAAGCTTTGGAAGTTGAATTGCCCAACCAAAACAAGATTATTCATGTGGAATGTCTTAAATAACAAAGTGTCGACCTAGGAAATTCTACAGAAAATAAATATTCATGGTCTAGGATGGTTCTCACTATGTAAATCAGAAGGATAAACTACTTTTAATCTCTTTTTGAAATTTTGTTACATCATTGAATCTTGGAGTGAAGTTTTGAGACTCTTGGACCTTCGTTGCAACTAGTCTGGGCCAAATTTGGAACAAGTGTGACATAATTGGTGGTCGACTAGAGTTTACAAGGGCCTTAGAGAATTTCCCCTTATGGTAATTTGGGGTGTTTGGCTCACTCGAAACTCCCTTATTTTCAAAGGAGTGTCTTCGGCACCAGAGATTACAACGACAAAGAGTTTAGCCTTATTTTCCTCTTTATCCACCCCGGAAGAAAGAGTCAAGACTAGACAGATTTAGGAGGTTGAGATTGACAAAACAAACCCCTTGGGTTTCTTTAATGGGGCCTCACAAAACAACATTTGTGGGGGTGGATGGATTCTCTTTTTATCAAACTCTCACTGCTTTTCTATGACCTTTGGCTTAGGGACGGGAACAAACAATTGTGCCCAACTAATGAGCCTTAAACTTCTCATTGCTTTCACCATTGAAAAGATTTGCCACTCCTTAAATGTTTTTGGGGATTCCATGAATGTCATAAAGTGAATAAGAGGCACACAAATATGTTTAAACACTAGACTTGCTACCTTAGTGGAAGACATAATTTTCTTACAGACCTCTTTTGATTCACTTAATTGCCAACATGTCTACAGGGAGAGGAATAAGGAAGTGGACAGGAGGTCGAAAGTGTTAAATTATGAGCTTGATTTCTTATGTGAATTAATTCTTTTATTTTCTTCAACACTTTGAGCCCATCTTAATACACTTCAACATACCAAATCATAATCGAATAACAATAACTATGTAGATAAGTAAGCATGCACATCAACAACACATATAACCTGGGGAAACCTTGTACAGGGAGAAAAACCCCAACAAATGATATTCCTTTATTGAATTAATAATGTATGATCACTTACAAATATCCACCATGAATGTTTTTCTCTTAAAGAGCTTGCCAAGATGACACTGACCTGACAAAGACCTAAGAGACCTTGTTGAAATACACCTCTAATATGTTGCCTCTATTTTTTATATACAACACTGATATGTTGTTGATATATGCCTCTGATATGCAATCTCTATTGTTGATATACAACACTGATACGATGCTTTGGTATGTTGCCTCTTTATCACTGATATGCTCCTCTATTGCTTCTCCCTTAACCTACATATCAAAACTGTGTTGAAGAGAGGGGTCGACCTTTGCTTATATAGGTTGAAGAGGAGAAGAGGAGAGGCTCGAAATAGTAACTTGTTTGCATGCTTCAATCATAACTCAACTTCATACTTTAGTTCAAACTTAGAACTAGACTTGAGACTGGTGTACTCTAGTTTGAAAATACAACTAGACTTGAGACTTCAGTTACAACTCAGCATTACACTTTAGTTCAAAAATAGAACTAGACTTGAGACTGGTATACTTTAGTTCGGAAATAGAACTAGACTTGAGACTTTAGTCCCAACTCAACATTACACTTTAGTTCGAAAATAGAACTAGACTTAAGACTTCAGTTGCAACTCAGCATTACACTTTAGTTCGAAAATAGAAATAGACTTAAGACTTCAGTTGCAACTCAACATTACACTTTAGTTCTAAAATAGAACTAGACTTAAGACTTTAGTTACAACTCGACTCTTTACAAGGAAATTCAAAATTCTCTTCATGGTGGATAATGTTACAGGTACCACCGCACTAGATCAATACATTTATATCATTTGCAATATTAGGAATATCGTTTGTTTCTAGCTCATAGGAATTTTATATTCAACCTAACTTTTGCTAGATGCCTTGACTTTTGCTCATGGCTCACAAGGCTTGANCCTTAGAGCCTTACCCCTTATGATAATTTGGGGTGTTTGGCTAGCTCGAAACTCTGTTATTTTGAAATGAGTGTCTTCGGTACTAGAGATTACAACGGCTAAGAGTTTAGCCTTATTTTCCTATATATCCACCCCGAAAGAAAGAGTCAAGACTAGATCTGTGTTTAGAAGATGAGGAAGTTTCAAAGCTCGATAGGTACTTAAAATTTTTAAAGAAAACACAGATCAAGCTCAGGGACTGTGAGGATGAACTTATTTGGGACACGACACCTTCGAGGATATACACACCAAAGATGGGCTACCTAAAATTAAACTTAGACTTGTATCAACGAGAGCCTGTCTAGTGGTGGGGAAAGCTTTGGAAGCTGAATTTCCCAACCAAAACAAGATTATTCATGTGGAATGTCTTAAATAACAAAGTGTCAACCTGGGAAATTCTACAGAAAAGAAATATCCATGGTCCAGGATGGTGCTCTCTCTGTAAATATGAAGGAGAAACTACCTTTCATATCTTTTAGGAGTGTCATTACATCATTGAAGTTTGGAGTGAAGTTTCGAGACACTTGGACCTTCGTTACAACTAGTCTGGGCCAAATTTGGAACAAGTGTGGAAAAATTGGTGGTCGACTAGAATTTACAAGCGCCTTAGAGCCTTACCCCTTATGATAATTTGGGGTGTTTGGATAGCTCGAAACTCCCTTATTTTAAAAGGAGTGTCTTCGGTACCAGAGATTACAATGGCTAAGAGTTTAGCCTTATTTTCCTCTCTATCCACCCCATAAGAAAGAGTCAAGACTAGATCTGTGTTTAGAAGATAGGAAGTTTCAGAGTTGTATAGGTACTTAAATTTTTTAAAGAAAACACAGATCAAGTTCAGGGACTGTGAGGATGAACTAATTTGGGACATGACACCTTCAGGGATCTACACACCAAATATGGGCTACCTAAAATTAAACTTAGACTTGTATCAATGAGAGCCTATCTGGTGGTGGGGAAAGCTTTGGAAGTTGAATTTCCCAACCAAAATAAGATTATCCATGTGGAATGTCTTAAATAACAAACTGTCAACCTGGGAAATTCTACAGAAAATAAATATTCATGGTCCGAGATGGTGCTCTCTCTGTAAATCTGAAGGAGAAACTACCTTTCATATCTTTTTGGAGTGTTGTTACATCATTGAAATTTGGAGTGAAGTTTCAAGACACTTGGACCTTCGTTTCAACTAGTTTGGGCCAAATTTGGAACAAGTGTGGAAGAATTGGTGGCCGACTAGAATTTACAAGGGCCTTAGATCCTTACCCCTTATGATAATTTGGGGTGTTTGGCTAGCTCAAAACTCCCTTATTTTCAAAGGAGTGTCTTCGGTACCAGAGATTACAGCGGCTAAGAGTTTAGCCTTATGTTCCTCTCTATCCACCCCAGAGGAAAGAGTCAAGACTAGATAGTTTCATCAGGTTGAGATTGACAAAACAAACCTTAGGGTTTCTTTGATGGGGCCTCACAAAACAACATCCGGGGGGTGGAGGGGTGGAGGGATTCTCTATTCATCAGACTCTCACTACTTTTCTATGACCTTTGGCTTAGGAACGAGAACAAAAATTATGCTGAACTAATGAGCCTTAAACTTCTCATTGCTTTCACCATTGAAAAGGGTTGTCACTCATTAAATGTTTTTGGGGATTCCATGAATGTCATAAACTAGATAAGATGCACACGAAGATGTTTAAAATCTAGACTTGCTACTTTAGTGGAAGACATTAATTTCTTACATACCTCTTTTGATTCACTTACTTGCCAACATGTCTACTTGGAGAGGAATAAGGAAGCAGACAGGGTCGAAAGAGGGGCTTCATCTGGCTTTGGGCCAATGGAAAGTAAGAGAAGTACAAAATGACCAGGTTCAAGAATATCTACATCAACCATTTTTTGAATGATTTCAAACAGACTGTTAAATACACCCCACTAAAAGAAACTTTTTGTTTACAAGCAGCTAACTATCCACATGGACTCTATGTGCAAATAGCCCAACATTAGGGACTTTTTGAGCTACATCAGTAGCAACAAGAACACAAAATCTTTAAAGGGATCAGGAAGACTCTTTGAAAGTGCAACTGCATAATTCTTTTTGAGCTACAACAGTAGCAACTAGAATATAAACTCAAAATGTACCAGGAATACACTACAAAAGCATATATGCAGAATGTAATTTTGTTCACATTTGATGAAATAAAATTACGCTTTTTTTCTTTTGGAAAAAAAATACTTGGTAAGTTTTAGTATATTAATTGGTGTGTTTTGGTATGTTTTCCTATTACTTCGTCACTCTACAAAAAAAATTGCCAATGCTTTGAAAAAAACATTTATTATTTTAATTATTTGAAAAAATAGATAATTTTTTATATTTTGCAATTTCATAATCTGAATTTTGCGATTGGGCTAGGAGTTGTGATAGGACTTTATTCGCTATGGTGTGTTCAATTTTTTCCCACTATTTATCAGACACCATAAACAAATTAAAATTTCAAAATTTATAAAAATGCCACGTGACATAGGGATGTTGCAGTCAATGCATGTATTGTTGTTGCAGTTGATGCCATCCCGTGGTGATCTACATGCACAATTATATTATCACTAGGATCGAATTCCCATAGTCATGGCAAGTTGAACGCTTGTTTGTTCTTCTCGGTGGCATAGCCACATAACTTGCGTTGTGATTTGTCTTATGAAAATAGTCAGTCGTGGCGTGTTGACTCTTATCTTCACCTCCTAGCCTCCCCATCACCTTGCACAATGCCTCCCCACCGCCCTTGACAATGTTGTTCCTGATACCACTGCCACCACTAGAACAAATTTGCTTCATGGGTCTTGTACATGCATATTGCATATTCCTTTACTACAACTTAATTACATGACTTACAATCACTTACATCTCAAATACAATTACATGACTTACAATTAGTTTAAGTTTGTTACATGCTTGAGTCTAAAAAGTAGTTGCGGACTTATAATCAATTTATGTTTATTACATGCTTGAATCGAAGAAGTAGTACGGACCATTTATGCTTCTGGAAAAAAGACTCTTTAAAAAGTTCTTCTAGTTTTCTTCTTCCACAGCTAGATGAGCTCACATGGCGGCCATAGCCAACTCTCATGCTCCCATACCTAGATCGATAAGTACAGTTTCTTTGGAGACCAAAAACAAGCACATGTTTCTTTGCATGCACACTTGAACCTAGAAAATACCTTTCTAATGCAATCTACACCAATGTTGACGATGTCCCTTCTCCAGTCAGGGGACGAATATCCTTCAACCAGCACCAGGGGAGGCGAAGTCTCAACCCTCGAAGATCTCAACAATACATTGAAGAATCCAATGTGAGAATTTTTAGAGTCAGTGACTCGATACATGATGCTTCAGAATATTGTATCGATGCTTTGTAACATTTCAAGGGCGACGACCGCTGAGGTAAACCCTAGCCATTGTGGAGATCATGACTACTGTGATTCATCTCAGTTTTTTTGGTACATAATTTTGCAATGACATGAATTTTACTTGGACCCTTCAATAACAAAAGAGAATCTAGGCATTTGGATTAAAATTAGTCAAAATTAGCTTTAACATTATTGTTGAAGTGCATTACATCTGTAAAAAATAACTACCATAAGGGTGTAACCCGAAAGCATCATGTTGTTAAGGCAAATCAAAATAGATTTATGTGGCCATTTTTGTCATGCTTCAATGTATTAGTGAAACTATTCTTAGGTAGGAAAGTAAGAGCCTCGGGAACAACCAACCTTCTTCTATAACTGATGTTGGTGTTTATATGTACTAAATATAAGCTAGTTGAGTAACATCATTATGAAATGAATAAAATGCATATGCATAAAAATAATTCTTATTATGGGGTTAATCCATATTAATGTTCCCTCTCTATGGCAATGGCTAAAGGAGAGCCTTTTCAATGTCCCACAACAATTCTTCTTCGTGTGTCTCATCTATCGTTGCAAGAACAAGTAAGAAAAAAGGGTTGGTTGGGACCAAGACTATGGTGTTCCATTATTCTAAGCTATTTTACTGTTTCGTCCCATTGAATTCTTCTTCCAGAACAAGCAATCAAAACAACTCATCTTAGATAGAGATGGATCCCTCCCTTCTTCCCAAACAAGAAATGAAGACATAAGGAGGTCCCAATTGTTTCTTTCTTCCCCACTGGATGGAGGTACTACTTACTATTCATTCTTCATTTGAACCAAGAACCTCATTATGAGGCCTTTTTTTCTTTCACTGATTGTCGAACCGTAGTAGTAGTGGTGAGGTGAAACTTGTGAACCCATAAAACAAGAAAATCATTCATTATTGGCCATGCATATCCCTTGGCTTGTTTCTTTGGGAAGAGATGGTTCGATGAGGGGAAGGAAAATGTCTTTAATTACTTATATAATTCTCATTTACTTTTTAAAAATATGATAATGCTACTAGTAGCTACTCACCCCTATGGTCAGATAAAAGGGAAAAACAAAAGAAAGAACAACTACCAAGACCTATGAATTTGTGTTGCCCGTGTATCTTTTGGGATATTCTTGAGATTCTTCGTTAGCTCCTTTTTTCCTTTGCTTTTGACATGATTGGTGTTTCTTTAACCGTAGGGGGTGGCTCATATGAAGGTTATGTCTCTGCCAGGTAAACTGCTTTTATCTCTCAATCTAGAAGGTATGTTGGGCAAGGTGGTGACTGGGATGTTGCTTCTATCGCCTTTGCGTGCATTTTTACCATCCACTCATTTTTTGTTGCATGAATCACTCCAACCATTGACAAAGCCGACAATCGATATCCATTAGCATGTATAGGAGGGTTTGTCTATCATTGTCTAAACCATCCTCATCAAATGTAGTGCCTTTGCTACTGATAAACAAACTACTTCCACCTTAGCCTTATCTAGAATGCTCTGCCCTACATCAGAGTTAGGGTTTTCTATAAAAAAATTCACTTGGGCTGGAAGACAAAACCACTGCCTTTGCGGAAGAAAAAATCACGGTCTTTGGTTCTATGGACTGGACTGCAACTCGAGGCCACCAGATTTGACCACAGAAAGATTGGCATAAACATACGTGAACGCATGACGACTTAATGTCATGAATGTGTAGCTATCAATATGTTTATAATACATTAAAAAATGTTAAAAATAATAAGCAACTACTATAGCGTTCACATACAATATTGAATGGTGTATTTTAATATTGGTCATTTTCCTCCAAAAAAATAATACTCATAAAAAATAAACTATAGAATACATGTATAAGGGGTTTCTTGTCTAAGTTAATGCACAAATAAACATATTGATAAAAGCTCCATCGAATTGTTGTTCAATTGTATAGGTTAATAAATGATTAATTTATTCAAATCTAAGTCACGTTCATTCGGGTTTGAAACCCAACGCTACAACTATACAAACTAGGGGAACTAGACAAGGACTAGTTGTTTTGCAGCTATTTCCCTTGTTTTCTTAACGTATTGCTAACAATATTGAGAAAAATGAAAGACGTGGTGATGCTTTTGAAAAACAAAATTGGTTTGTATTGATTAGTTAGTTTGCTTTATGTGATATATGTATACATTAGAATTGGGAAGGGTAAAGTATATATATTTATATAAATTAAGTAATTAAATTATTATTGTGTTTAAGAATATTTTGTCTCGCAAATAAATAATATAGATATAGAAATTAGGTCATTTATATTATTAAAATGGTTGTATCAAAGTTAATAACATTCTTAAAGCATATATAATGTCTTCACAATTCAAGTTGTTTGCTTGGATCCAAAACACCATACAAAGTTTACATATATCTACTGGTAAAATTTCTTAGTTCTTACTGCTACTATATAATCTATAAAAGATACCTAAGATACATATGACCTTGTAAAACATAAACTAGTGGAAGATGTGGTGACTTGTGACCTCTTCCAAACTGATGAATGTATGTGTTGACTCTTGCTCTCCAATTTTCATTTCTTCAATAAGATGGATCATTATGTCCTCGTCCTTGTGTTATCCTTAGCTAGACATATCCTGGTTAGAAGCCATAGACTATGCATCTTTGTTCAAATTCTCCACAAGATTCTTAATAAAGTTGCACTCTACCTCTAGAATGACAAGTTGTTGCTTAACATGAGAACCAATGATAATTCTAAGTGGAGGTGAATTCAACAGAGCTACCTACATTCTTMTCACTAGGTCTAACAACCCATYATCCCACCTTGTTTRGGTTGCATTCAACCTCAACCTTTAATTCCCAACATCCCTAAAAAYTCAAACATGTTCAAAGGGGCCTTGRGTTGCATCAAGTTTATTGCAATGCCTTAAGGGAGGGACTTGTTAGAATAATAGGTGTGCTCATTTCACAATAGAGAATATCTCAATATTGTCACCCAACCATAGACACAAATGCCACCCYGGAGCACCTTAAYCTTAAGAGAGAGAATAATTCTRGAGGCAAACCCTAGAACCAATAGCCAATCAAGGTACCGTACCTCTCTCCAGAGCTAGCACACCAAGCAAGAATAAACAAAATCCAAGAATAAATTCCAAACCATAACCAAGAGAAAGTCCAAGCCAAAACCAAAATTTGCCAGTTGCAGCAGTTGTAGTTGCAGTTCCTCTGCAAACTTGCACACCACTGGCCTTATGTAGTTGTGAGAGTGAGGTGACAAGTGAGCTCTAGTGCCCTCTTATTTATAGTCCTCCAAGTGACCTAACTGGGCCAACTTCTACTTTTGGAGGCTAATAACTCAATAATAAATATTCTCTTGAACCGACTTGCCTCCTAGGGTTATTATCCAACATTTTAGGTTTTCTCTTGCTTCCTGAAATATTCTAGTCTCATCAGGGTTACATGTAGAGGTTAATACCTCCTGCAGCTACCGTAATATCAACACTCCCTCCTAGCTAGGGAGGTATTAAAGGCAATGGTCTTGAGCACAAATAGACCATTCAATCAGTAGCACCATCATAGCCAGACAAGCTATCTCATGGTCAAATCATGAGCACCATCCTCCCTGTCAGTATCATCTGATAGCATCAAATACATCATCTCTCAAATCCATACTCCATCTGAGTAATCGGGCATGATGTTTAATAAGTCACTTACTCCATAGAGTGATACCAAAATCATTCTTCTAATCCAGACATATGTCCTAGAAGAATAATTGTTCTAACAGATGCTGGAAGCCACACCATGGGCTACAAGGAATATTCTTCTAATCTGGACATATGTCCTAGAAGAATGATTGTCCTTGACCATTTTCCACAGGGAGAATGTATGTCTATCAACATACTGACTATTCATCTAGTTGATAATCATCTCCAACACTAGTGATAGTCTCCATGGAAATCAGAACAATGCCATTCAATAGAACACAACTGTGTCTATCCATAGTAGTACACAACTACTATCCAGTGGTACACAACCACACCTAGTAGCACACAACTACTAACCAGTGACACATAGTCACAACCAGTGGAACACATCCACCACAGTGGAATACAACTATTGTCTAGAGACATACAGTCTCCACAACAATCATATCATCTGATATCAACCTGCATAAAAATATCATGATACAAACTGAGTCATCTAGGCCATTCTTCTACTCACATCTGTGAGATCTGGAAGAACATATGCCCTTAGAAAGTAAGACATCATCCATGGGCTATCTGGACTATTCTTCCACAACATAGAAGAATAATTGTCCCTGATTTCTAAGCCTGGACCATTCACCTAGCTGGGCCATTCCCCTGACACTAATCATAGTGCAACCTAGAGAGAATGAGTCTACCCTAGGGAATGCTTGTCCCTGATTGTTGAACCTAGAGCATTCACCTAACTGGGCCATTCCTCTGGCATTGATCATAGTGCAACCTCGATAGAATGATTTTTCCATAGGGAATGATTGTCCGAACCATTTCCTATGGAAATGACTGTCCTGTACCAACCTCCAAAACGAACCATTCTTTGAAATTTCTCACAACTGTGAACTTCGAAAGAATGACTGCCGGACGAGTCCGACCATTCTACTTTACCACTACTCAGAGTGACTTCCAAGAAGAATGATTGTCCTATACCATTCCCCCACACTGGCCACAAGGGGAATCATTGTCTATGGTACATCAACAATCTATGAAATCATTTTCATTACAAAAATGATTGTCCGGTCTTGACCATTTTCTGAACTGGAAAATGCCTATCCGTCAGAAATATCAAACCACTTTCCGAACTGGAAAGGAACCGCCCATCCTGGACCATTTTCCAAATTGGAAAATGACTATCCATAAATCAATAATATATTAGTGCTCCCTCCCAACCTGGGAGTAATCACTTCCTTTTTCAATAAGGAAGTCATCTCCACGAGCCCCAACTTATCTCTTGAGTATGCAATTTTTTTTTATCTTGGACAAAGGCTTTACCAAAATATTTGTTATTTGCCCATCTGTGGAGACATATTGGAGAACCATTTCTCTCTTCTGAACTTTATCACAAAGATTATAATGCTTGATGTCAATGTACTTTGGCATGTCACGGAACATCGATTTCTATGAAAGCTCCACATAGCTTTGATCATTACAATATATCATGGTTGAATTCAACACCTAATTAGACGGTCCAAAAATCAACTTATTGCTTCTATACAAGCATCACAAGGTGCAATATACTCTGCTTATGTAGTGTTGATTACAACAAACTTCTTGTTTCCTGCTAGCTCATGACATCGTGGCAAAGCTCAAGCTGAAACATATCCAAGTAGCACTTCTTCTGTCCTCTGCACTCCTTGCCCAATCTGAATCGATGAATCCATGCAAATGTATATCATAACTCAAACATCCCACAAGACAAATATCTGGTTGAGTATTCTTCAAATACATTAACAAGCCAATCAATTGTCGATACAGAGACGAGTCTACTGGATTAGAGTCTCTCAACTTCTTCAGATCTGTCATCATGGAAGTTTGTCATGAATTAGCAATCCATCACCCTAGACTTATGAGTAACCATTTTGATGCACTATCTATGTCATATAAATTTTTCACCACACTTCTACTGTATATGATATATTTTGCATCAAGTTGCTTGAATCCATACAAGGTCTTCTTATATCTGCATGCATGGGTCTCTTTCTGGTATAAGCTTCTTTCTCAATTTGCTTTATTGGGAAGAACAGTCTTTTACATGTAAATTTCAATCTATGGATACTGCAAGAGGTATGTCAGGTTTACTATAACAAGTTGTCGTCATACTCTTTTCCACATTTTCTTACATACACTGTTCTTCATCACAACTTCCATTTCTTCTACTTGATTGCTTCTAGTGGGTTCAAACCAAGCTGGCAGTCTTATGATTCTTGGTATACTAACTGGTTGTCTTGGATTTTCTTTCTTTCTTGGAATATTCATGTTCTTCCTCATGTTCCTTTTTAGCTTTTGGGTCCATGGAGTCTTCTATAGATTCCATGCTCTTCCTTCCTGAAGATTCCAACTTCTTCCTTTCATCATAGGAACATGGATGTAGATGGACAACGAAGGATACTTAAGACTTATTTTCGAAGAAGACTTCTTCTAGATTCAAACTGAACACGTGTTGCTTTATCATGGTTGCTACTTTCAATGGGAACACAGACAAATACTTCATAATCTTCACAGATTCTTCAATGGATCATATCATTTAGGATTTTCTCCCTCCTAATCCTTGCTTCATGCATGAATGCATGCTCTTCTTTTGGAATTATGTAATCATCTCCCTCCATCTAAGAGAATCCATGCTTATGTCTGCATCCTTATTGTCTTCTCCAAAGTGTCACAAGTCTTATTCTATTTTTCTCTTGATTACTGACTTCTTTTTTATTTGACTCCTTCTGAATCTCTTCAAGTTTGATTCTGATTTCGACAGTTGTTATAATAGATTCCTTAGGAATTTTCCAACGTACTTCATCTTCTTGTAGTCATCGTAATAGCAATCCTTATCTTGTTATTCTTCCATAGGTATTGTTTCATTGACCATCTTTTTCTTTTTTACTAGAAATAGATATGCATGATATGTAAAGGGGATATGTAAACATGGTATGTACAAGAACTATGAAGAATATTGTTACCTTGACTAGAATAAGAAGTATGTTTTATCCTGCTTGGATTTCTTTGAGGGTTCCCTTTCTTCGACAACTGTTGCTTCGTTTGTTTCCTTCCTTTTCTTTAACTCAGGACAATGGTTCATGTAGTGACCATATTTTCGACAGTTGAATCATTGTATCTTTAACATATCCTTTTCTTGATTTGGTTTCTTCCTTAAGCCAAACTTCTTCTTCTTCCTGAAATTCTTGAATTTTGTTGTGAAGGCTTGATCATCATATTTCTTTTAGGATTTCTCTTTTGTGTTAATCCTTCATTCTTCTTGTGCACAACAAGTCCAAAAGTTCTTCAAATGTGGGATACTCATTTCTTGTGTTCATGCTTGCGGCAAATGCATCCCATGTCTCAGGAAGGCCATTGAGTACTATATTTACTAGTTCCTTTTTTTAAATGATTTCTTCAATAGCTTGTAGTTGATCTCTTGACTGAGAGATTCTTACAAAGTACAATTTTATGTTGTCATCATCATTCACTTTCATGTCACAAAGCTCATTCTTCAGACTCATTACTTGTCCAATGTTTCTGACTGAGAAGAGGTTAGTTAGGGCATCATACATCTTCTTAAATGAGCAAGATGAGAGATGTAGGGTATCAAGTGATTTTTTACAGAGTCCACTATGATACTCATTGCATTGATGTCATTATCCTTGATGTTCTGAGCTTCCTTCTCTTTTCCCGCTTCAAAATGTGGTTCCATGGTCTTGCCTTTCACAATATCTAACACTTTATTCTTGGCAAGGATGAGGTCAATCCTTGTATTCCATGCTCTGAATTTAGAAGTCCCTTCTAACTTGTTTTCTGACTTCATAGAGTAAGTCATGACTGCTTTGACTTGGTCAACCTTTGACTTTGACCAAAAACTCAAACTTGATGTTTTGGCTTGCTGAGAGTACTAGAAGGTGCGCTAGGCTAGGGCGCACTAGCCTATCTAGAAATTAGGTCAAGCTCTTCACTTAAGGTGCCTTAACTAGAGGGTTAGGGTTTTGTTGTTGAAGTAAAACTTTGATTGTAACTGCAACTGCAACTGTAACTAAGCAAATCCTCCCAGTCTATCTTCCGACGGTTAGATTGTCTGAAGATAGTGTGGTCCCATAACCTGTTAGAATAACAGGTGTGCTCATTTCACCATATACACTATCTCAATATTGTCACCCAACCATAGGCACAAATGCCACTCCCGAGCACCTTAACCTTGACAGAGAGAATAATTATGGAAACAAACCCTAGAACTGATAGTCAATCAAGGTAGGTAGCATACCTCTCTCCAGGGCTAGCACACCAAGCAAGAATAACCAAACGCCAAGCAGAAAGTCCAAACCATAACCAAGAGAAAGTCCAAGCCAAGACCAAAATTTGCCAGTTGCAGTAGTTGTAGCTACAACTCCTCTCCAAACTTGCGCCACCACTGCTCTTATGTCGTTGTGAGAGCGAGGTGACAAATGAGCTCTAGCACCCTCTTATTTATAGTCCTCCAAGTGACCTAACTGGGTCGACTTCTACTTATGGAGGTTAATAACTCAATAATAAATATTCTCTTGAGATGACTTGCCTCCTAGGGTTATTATCCATCGTTTTAGGGTTTCTCTTGATTCTTGGAATATTCTAGTCTCGTCAGCGTTACATGTAGAGGTTAATACCTCCCATGGCTACCATAATATCAACAAGACTAGTGTGTGATAAACATGTGGCTTAATAAATTTGTGGTACTTTTCATTAATTTCAAAGGGGTAATTAAGGGGTGGCTTGAATGGTTAATTGGCCATTAACCCAAAGCTAACCCATATTTAACCATGTTGCCTTGTTGGCTAGCAAGTCAATTTGGTCATTAAAACCCCTCATCACTTGATAAAAAGAGGTTGTTTGGATTCTTATGCCATTGTTTTGAGCTCAAACCGGGATAAAGGAGTTTATAATCGGTTGGGGGGGTTTTCTTATGCACCAGCCTAATGATTGTACTAGAGTCTTAGACTACCATTAATGATTGAATCTGTGCTTCACCGCCAACCTTAACCCCTGAAGTAATGAATAATTTTTTGCCTGATTATTCGATGACATTCCCAATCCCTAGTCACATGACAATTCGATTTTTCCTCCAGGATCAATGAAGACCCCCCCTCTGCTCCTGCCACCCCTGCACAAATAAAGAAGTTATAT
>SNQJ01S0002070.1:71189-90313 GCA_010110895.2 Picea sitchensis
TGTGTTGTTGAATTAAACCGTAATTTTAAAAATCGATTATTATAATAATACAAATTTCTTATAATATTTATTTAAATTTTTAAATAATTTTAATACATTTAATTATTAAAAAAATATTACTACTTCATATAACTAATTATTCAAATTTTAATAATGTCAAAAAAATTATTATATTAAATCATAAATAATCTTCTTAAATATTTATTGCCTTAAATAGCATAAACAAAGATAAATAGTAAAAGAAGACGGTTAAGGTTCCTCCACTTCTTGTGTGATAATTTTAGAGTTGCAACCAACGAATAAGAGTGAATCTTTATATCAAGATAATGTATCAAGGTAGTGGTTTAATTGCGCCGAAAGACATATACCTATTGGCAATGGGCACAATTAATCATCTTTTAATCTAAAATTCTAATCTGATGGCTAACAATTAAAGATGCTGGAATATTCTTAGTCGTCCTCCCAAATCAATGAATGTGATTTACTCTTCATAATCTCCTTTTATTTTTGAATGCATCCGTTAACCTGTTTACTTTTTAACATTTACCTAATCATATTAAGAAATTACTATAGAACTATATGATTTCCATGTTTAAATGATTAACGTTTAACATTACCACGTTTGAATTATTAACCACGAATTTCCTCACCTGTCCCTGCGTTTTCCTCAGGGATTTTAACGGTCTGCACGTTTCATATGCCTTTCGGTGTTCATCAGTCACAATTATGTGACTGTGCTAGTCATAAATGATAAAAGTTCATCATAATTAATTTATATGTTTTCTTTGTAGTTTTATTTGTAAAATTCCAAAGCAACATGTACCAAGAGATTGATATTTTTTTAATTAATAAAAATAGTAATTTAATTTTCTTCTTAATAGATTTTTTGTAATAATATCTTCAAAAGATAGGGGTGGCAGGTGTGTGGGGGTTATCATTTATCTGAGGGGAACGGGAATTGAATTATGAATGGGGTCTCGGGATAGCCACAAACAACCAGGCAGAGGCTTATGCTCTCCTCCAGGGACTAAAATCCATAAAACCATCCTTCGTGAAGTCTTTGATAGCTATTGGGGACTCAACCATAATTATCATTCTAATGAATAACTTGGAAACCCTATCAGATCACAAGTTACATGTCTGATAGCTAGAACTAAAAAGGAGGTTCTTCATTTCGAGGACATCAAGTTTTTTTATGTTCCAAGGGATTTTTTTATGTTCTAATGGATCTCAATTGACATATGGATAACCATGGCAGTAGGGTCTCAAGATTGAGTGAAAGCATTCTAAGAAAAGGTCCCTTTTAAATCATACATCCCATGAATGCAAGTAATCAAAACACTATAAGTTGCATGCCTTCGTAATCTATAGACAAGTGGTGTGAAGGTTCATAGTTGATGAGAAAAGAATTTAAATACCACAACTTACCTCTTTGCACCTCTCTCACACTTCTTCATGTGAGGTGGAGAATTGATCATTAAAAGTGACATGATGGAGCTTGGTATCGAAGGTGGCATTTTATTACAAATGGATTTTGGTCTTTGCTAGTATATTTGGAGGTTAAATCCTATTGGTTTTGTATCCAATCCTTGGTTTTCCTTGCTTCCCATTCTTAAAAGGGCTCTACGGTCTAGTTTTGGCTTGTCATTTCTAAAGGTTTAGGGCTCTACAAGTGGCCTTTAGTTCCGTGATTTGTTTTTCTTTTGGATGCTCTCGGTCTATAATTTTTTTTAAATTTGTGTTGGTCTTGAAGTTGGGCACTTCTCTAGGTCTTTGAGTAGCATGGAGGGCCATAGACACTCAAGCTACTATATTCCTCACAAAATCTTTGATTTGCATCGAGTTTTGAGGGTTGTCCAACAAATTAAGGATCTTTAGGTGGATTTCTCCCATTTTAGTAGCAAATTGTCAACTCATCTTGACTCCCATAAGGCCAAAAACATTGAATATTCAGCTATAGTTGACACAAATCTTAGTGATTGGCAACTCCTCCTTGATCATCAACGCACTTTGACTCAAGGGCATAGTCCCTTCTGCAGTGATTGTAAAACTTATTCATCGAATTAAATCCTCGACAAAAAAATTGAATTAGTCTCCTTCCTACACATCTTGAGAGCAAGGGAGCTTCCTTGGAGGAAGGGTTGTTAGGCATGAAAGGGTGGGAGGGGACCTTTGTTCACAAAGATCACATACCATGGTCCAACATAGAAGAATGTTGAAAGGTTCAATTTGGAGTTATTTAACTTAAAGTTTATGGGAAGTGGAGGATAACTCCCATTGTCCTTGTCAAAACAAGGAACAAAAAATGGGGAAGTATTTAATTATGTTTCACACCTCCCACCTGCACAACCTTAGATCCCTCTGTCACCTCATATAATTTAACCCTTATGACACACTCTCTTGTCTTCCTTGTCCTTTTTATGCATGGCAATGTTGGCTCACCCCTCGACACAAATAGACCCATCCCACAAGACATCAACTGCCTCTGAACCCAGATGTTATCTCTCAGGCAATTTCTTGTGAAGGCGATAGCATTGAAGCTATGACTCTTCGACAATCAATTCATTGGCTCTCTGACAATCAAGAAACCCTCTCCAACAATTTTAATGATCCTTCTTCTAGCTAATTGATTCATTCATGCTTAGGTTCATCCTCCAATAAGTAATTTGAGGTATATTGTTCTATTTGGGGATTAGTTTCCCGAAGGACCAACAATCATCAACTCAACTAATATATCCAACAACATTTGATCATCCATGGAGCATTCAAGCTACCAACACTATGTGCAAGAAGAACTAAATACTCTCCTCTTTACAAGGACCTTTAACGCTATGAATGCATAACACAAATGGATCTTTCCACTAGCTCTCATGTAGCCATCACTATGCACAAAAATAGAACTACATTTAACACATTGGTAACAAAAAGGTGTAGGGATACTCCAATCGACGTGCAAGAAATTGACACACACATTCAACATTGTTGGGCTTAGGAGACTAAGGCAAAGGTGACTTTGTGTACCATCCAAGTAAAGACTAAAGTGATAAAGGCCTCTTGAACATTGTGGATGGACTTATTGCTAAGGCTCTCCTCCTATATCAATTTCCTTGGATTTTTTTGACCACCCAATTCCAAAATGTAATGACAATGATACAATATTTCCAAACTCTCCCATTAATATAAAATCCATTAATTGCACTTGAAATAGGCAATGATATTTGCAATATTATTTTTATACTACTGATATATTTTACTTCTCTATTACTTTGTTACAGAACAAATTTTATAGAAAAAATCATGATTCTTACTCCATGTAAGTGGAGTGAATCATACAAGATTTCCATGGTAAGTGGTTTTTTTAATCGAATATAAGCCATATTAACCATTTCTTAAAAAACAACAATATCTTCAACATAAGCGGGGATACGGGATGGGTCTAAGAAGTAAATCACATGGATCATTTGTCAACCACCTTGTTAGCCAATGATTAAGAACATGAGTAGAAAAGTGTGGAAACATCTAGCTTCTTTGACTGCAAGAAAGCAACCGCTTTATTTCTGGTCTATAGTTGCTTTAGAAAACACATTATGAGGTTGGGGACCTACCATATGACATTACATAGATTTTCTTTGACTTAAGTGTTACGCTGAGTGTCAAAGACACTCGAAGTTAGTTGGGAATTGTGTTGCGTAGGCAACATATTGAAAATAAATTTTTATAAATCGAATTAATATAATTAAATTTAACATAATGTTTTATGTTATTTTTATAATTAAAAATATAATAATTTTTATGTTATTTTTATAATTAAATATATAATTTTGTTATTTTTATAATTAAATAAATAATATTTTAATTAATTTTTATAAATGTTTTTATATATTTTTAATTTAATTTATAAAAAATATCAATATAAGATTAAAAATATATAAAAATAATGAGATGTTTTTACAATCCAATACAATAAAGATGTTGTTATATGAATAATGTTTATATATTAATTTAAAAATATAGTATTTCTTGGATGGGGTGTAAGCCGTTGGGACGACCCAAGTTCGTGTGGTGGCACCGTTGTTATGACGAGATAATACTCGTGCAACGTACACATGGTCGGATGTTGGAGAAGGTGGCAAGTACTTCAATGCTGGTTTCAAATGATGGAGTTGGTGTGGGTCAGGTGGGGAAGAACATGCGACATGATGAAAACTATTTAGCCATGGAGTTGGTACACAACATTCATGCCCAAGCATTTTGAATGGCTAGGAAGAGAAGTGGAGGGTGATAAGGCGTCATTATTCAACGATGTTGGTTGGATTGAGCAACAGGATTATGATGGCACACTTGAGGGCGAGTATGTTCGAAGTGGTAGACATTAGAAAGGAAGTTGATATGAAGAACATTCCTATGGGAAAATGTGTTGTTTAGGAAAACCAACATGCCATAAAGTAGGGTCTCGCTTCAAATTTCAGTTTGTCTGATGTTGGGGTGGGAATATATATGATAAGGAAGTTAGTCTTGTTTATGGGCAATTTCAGTTGGCAGCACGTGCAGGGGTGGAGTCGCTTATCAATGTGTATCGTCTAGAAGATGGACAGGCATGGGGCCAAGAAGGGGAGAGTCGGGCATAGGGAGAAGCATAAGGAAGCTTCCACATCCCAAGGTCCAATGGACAATACATGGGCGGCTAGAGAGGCATGGGAGGCAGGGAACATGTTTATGGAGTTATACTCAAAGGAGGAAAAGAAGGCAACTGAAGTGGTGGAAGAAAGGGTTTGAGCTCAAAGTCTAGACATGTATGATAGAAAAATCCTAGAGGAAGTAGGGGACTGGGTGGAGGACCCCTTCTATTCTAGAACAAGGTAGACAAAATATTTTAAGATAGCCGAGACATATTGAATTGTTAAGGCCATGGTGGGGTAGGCTCTACACGAGTCGAGGAGAGAGAAGGAGGACCTTTTGCATGCAATTTGCATCCTGGAAGGGAAATTTGAGTTGCTCTGCCAATCTTAGTATGGTATTCGGTTCAAGGTTTCGCTTGCCTCTAAGAAGCCCGGGCAACAAGAGGAAGATGAGGGTTCCCCAAGCCCTCCAGGTTCAAAAATTTATCCAATTAAACTGGACAGGGGTCAGATGGACGAGGCAATGTCGGACAAAGAGCATGAGACTAAGCCAGATGACGCACAACCCAAGGATGATGCACTAGGCTAACAAGTTTCTTAAAGTCTGGTCACTTGGTGTCATTTTAATTTTATCTCCAATTGATTATATAACATTTGCACTAGTTAGTTTGTCCTCAGTTTTAGTTCGGTTAGTATAGCCATATGTAGTCTTGAACAAAACTATGGATAATCATGTTATTTTCCTCTCATATATTGGGTGATTCTGACTTGAAAACATTGATATTTTGGTCGAGGAATGGATCTAGTTTCCATTTTGGTAGATTTTCTCAGAACTAATGTAACATTTTGTGCATATAATAAATAATCTTTGTGTTTTTAGCTTTAAAAGAAACTTAAAAATATAGTATTAATATTAAATAATAGTAATATTATATTTGTCAAAACCTTTTAGCACGATTGGTTTCGATGGGTCTCGTTCGGTAAGGCAACTCATGTTCGAAACTTGGTTAGTCTAGAGGAGACACCTAAAAATCCAACCATGCTAAGGGTTGGTGTGACCCAGGCCGAGTGCGATCCTTGGGTTATTTTGATGGCTTAGAGACCCCTGGGTCGTAGTTTCTTAGAATACAGGCTAGTCCTGCAAGTCACAAACAATCTAACAAAAATAAAGAAAAGTAATATTATATTTATTATAAAAATATAAAAATATAATCGCTTTCTATATAAATATAAAAAGAGAAATACCAAATTTACATATGAATATAAAAATTATATGTATAGTAATTACATATATAGATATTGTTATAGTGCAAATATAAATAACTTAAAAATAATCAATTTTGTATTTTTATATATCCATATTTACATAAATTTCATTTTAAATGATAAAAAAAAATCATTTTTCAAGAGATTTCATTAAATCCGAATTTAAAATGGATTTTTTATTACAAATAGTTTATAAATTTAAAATTCATATTTTTTTTATTATTAAAAAATGATTATTATTTTACAAGTAAGAGGATAGATGTAACCCTCGATATCTTTTAAGTTATAAGTTTTTGTATTGATTCGTATGCCATATGCTTACATGTAAGTTTAAATCTAGAGGGGGTAGGGTATGTATGCCTCCGTAGACTTTACCAGTAAAATCGCTGGACGAAGGACATCTCATACACCAATTTGATGTCTAACTTGATCATGACCTTAAAAATAAATTATTATTATTATTATATTGTCTCGCGTACAAATTAAACTATAATATCAATGCCACATCACACACTGATACTAATCATTGTATTATGATGCAAACTTTATATTTCTTCTGCACAACAAGGTACAACTCCATCACAATCAATCAAAAGCAGTCCAATGTTTAAATCCTTACAAAACACAATATTTATCCTCTCCCTTTTTGACCATACACAACAATAATAACACAAAATGTTATATAATTTAATTTTTATTTTATAATATGTTTCAAAATATGAATCTTTGTATCATTAGAAACTTAGATTCCAAAATTGTCCATGTCTCATTTTTCAAGCATGTAAATGCATTGATTTAACTTCATTTGAAAGTGTAGTAAAGACAAACAAGTTAGGTGGAAAGGGAAGCCTAACTTCATATAGATGGGAGGACTTAGGGCGAGGGCCATATGCATATTGAAATTAGATGTACGGTGTTTGAGACCAAGGCCCATAAATTGAAAATATTATGGGAAACAAAATTTCATCATCGTCACGGTTTTTTTTTTAAATGGTGAAACGTTTATTTTTGACCCGATCTTCGAAAAAA
Source organism: Picea sitchensis (assembly GCA_010110895.2). Lineage (NCBI taxonomy): Eukaryota > Viridiplantae > Streptophyta > Pinopsida > Pinales > Pinaceae > Picea > Picea sitchensis. The sequence goes on from SNQJ01S0002070.1 coordinate 78,104, forward strand.
TTAAAATATTAGTAGACTGTTGGGGTTTTGTTTTTGTTTATGGGGTTTTGTCGGATTTGAATGTGGGACATTTTGAATATTTATATTTTATAGTGGATGTATTTTCAAATGTGGTAATTTAATATTATATTTGTTTTTTTGTTGTGTTTAATTATTTTTTGGAATGTTTTATTTATGTGTTATTAATGGAGTAAATTAATTTTGTAATAAATGTTTTTTTTTTGTATTATTATATAATTCTGATAAGAATCAGACAAAATTTTAGGTATAAGTAGAATTTTACTATAATTTAAAGCCAATACATGATGAAACAAGTGTTGTTAGGGGTTTTGCTCAGTGTTAGATCGATTTAAATTGTCGAAAATTTGACTAAAATTTCGAATTGATGAGAACTCTAACTTTTTGTATTGCTATATTTTAGTAATTGGAGGGGTTGTTACAAGATTAGAGGACTCTGAGATCAACTTCACGAAGCTATTTATCACTTGTTGATTGAATGGTAAATTCTGAACAAGATTCAATCTTGAATTTTGTGAATTCCCTTTTCTCCTATCCACGTTAGTTGTAAGGATTGGTTTGCGGCAACATAAATGTCTCGATATGTTATCATCGTTATGTTAACAAGGGATTCCATAAAAGTGGTGGCCCTCCTACTAACATAATAGTTAATTTGCTATGGGGTTGATATGCTTGCTTGCTTAAAGTTCCCCTCCCTCGATTGTGTAGCATATGTGTGTTGTCTTGGAATTGCTTTTGTACAAAATATCTTCTTCTCTCTCTTACCCACCAACATAAACCCCATAACCTACCACGCCCAAATAATAATTATGATGGTAATCTCACATTAAATTTACCATTTTCAAATAAAGCTTTAACCAACTCGATGAAAATGTTATTATTTCACAATGAACTTCGTGAAGTATTTAATACTCAAATAATTCAATGTATTTTCATGGACCAAAATTCCAAGGACATAATTTCTCTACATCTCTAAGGGTTTTTAGGGTTTTTGAATTAGCTTAAAACTTTCAAAAATCTTTCACAACTTTTTTTTAGTCGCAACTAAACCGAATTTGTATTAAAAGGATGTGCCAAAGAAGACAACAACATACAATATACAAAAAAAAGGCGTATATCCAATGAGATTTGAGAACTATAGTAGAAACTGCAATGTTTCTTACAATGATAGGCCCCTTACCGTGCTCTTCTAAATTGATTACATTTTTGCAAAATTGCCCAAGGCACCAAAAAACTGTGAAAAACATGAACTAAATGTTTGAGGTAGAACCCTGAATTTCATAGACACTTAGGGGGAAAGTGGGTCTTCTTCCTCATTCATTGAGGTTTTGTTGTGCTCATTATTCTTTGGAATGTCACCATGAGACACCACGAGAGGAGAGAACCGACCATGGTTAATCACACCCAAGACTGAGTGCTGGGGCTGAGCTCTCAAATGTTGGAGCGAGGCTTCCATGCGTCCATTCTGTGAGAGAGGGTCGTGGGTGTTGTCTCAATGAGAATGGACTTTTCTTCCATTTGGTGATTGGTTTCGGCCATTGCATCCTTAAAATATTTGAAGTTGACATTTAACTGCCGAAGAGCCTCATTATTTCCCTGTGCAAACTCTTCATGGTACCTAAGAACTTTCTTAAGGTCACTCATAGAGAGTTCCATAACATTCCTTTGGGTTCGAATCCTGTAGATGCTCCACCCTTTACCACATGAGTCTAAGCACCAAATAATAATTCTAGTATGGCAACTATTTAAAGGAAACATGGCGCCCTTACCATAATTCTTAGAGTGAGAAATGAAAAACCTGGTGTTTGCCTGTAGAAACCTCAAAGTGAATAGACCAAACAAGGAACCAAAGAAGCGCCACAGCTGAAACTCGACTAAGGAAAGAGTCTGCAATGGATCGCTCGACAAATTTGATACATGCTAGGATTGGATTAGTTGTTCTGGATTTAGCCCTCACCAAAACTCGAGCTCAACTTTCATTACTCGGGCCTAGAAATCGCTAAAAAGGCCAAAGAGCGACTTTACTTGATTGGTGACACATATGCAATTAAACCTCACACAAGGGGACATGTCTTGGAGTGCACAGATGATGGGAGGACTGCCACCATTGTCACGTCGAATCATCAAGGCACTATGGGATGGGGGCAACTCCACTAACACCATTCTGGGATATTTCCCCTTGTTTCAAACTTGTGCCTGTCTTAGCCCAGAGGTCGACTACATGGTTTAGGCCTCACTTTATATGGAAAAGTCTGAAATCATCAAAGCTTTGGTTAAGGTTGATGATGTGATGGAGGACACCTCATAAAATGTTGTTTTCCACTAGCTTTCTTGTAATAACTGCTTTGACTATTAACATGGAGTCGCCAAAAACTATAATATGAGAAATCTTGCGCTCTTTGACCATTCTCATTCCTCCGAGAGAAAAGAGGCTCCCCCACACTTGCCACCCCAAAAAATATTTCACTTAACTTAAAACTATATCTTATTAAATTTTTTTACTTTACCAAATTTTAATTAAAATAACTTTTTTAACAAAGAATCTTATACATCAATTTGTGATATTTGTGATATGACTTAACCATGATCTTAAAATTAATTGTTATTATATTATATAATATCACATTTATTAAAAAAATAAAAATAAAAATTCAATAATTCACATAAACTCATTGAAACCAAATAATATCTTCACCATGATAATAAAGAGATGAACCTCGAAAAATGAATTACACTCCAAAACTTGAATGAGTGACTAATCCCCCATTCACATAAACTCATTGAAACAAAATGATATCTTCACCATGATAATGAAGAGATTGAACCTCGAAAAATGAATCACTCCAAAACTTGAATGAGTGACTAGTCCCCCTTGTATGTAGTACAACTAAAGCTTCTCTTCACCATACGGTCACCCGTCCTAATACGACCAGCTGACTTTACAAAGTCCAATGCAAAACCATATTTTTTATTTCTCAAAATTTTAAAACATCCCCAAATTATGCCATTGTGGTCCTTGCTCTTGCCATTTTATGATTCGATGAATTAAATACAAAACGGATCTCCTTTACCGTAATTACAGTGTGAGGTCATATCCGAGGAAGCGAAGATGCATAGTAAAAAATCCATGAATTTCTCAACACCTGAGAGGAAGAGGAAGAGTTTGGGTGCATGTGTCAAATAGGAGACTACATAAATGGGCATTTGCAGGGAAATGGACTCGAGAACAAGTAATCTGCAGTTGAATATTGAAGCTTTGTTCAAATTTTCAGGCATGTAAAATGTAATTGGCGTTCAGAATTGAGGCAGATCAGACAGTGGATAAAGATCCAGTTATGGTGCAGTTTGATTTAGCCAGGTGGGTATGAGTATTTTCTCAATATCTGGGTTGTATTTTTTTGGGGGCAGTAGGTAGGGTGGTGAAACGAAATTGGGATCTAAAGTTTAGCACCAGAAATAAGACCTTGGCAGTACATTGAACATGTGTAATTTGGGCAGGACTTTTTATTTTGCCATTGTGGATTGGGTTGTTTTTTCTAATTTGATGCTTATTATGCACCCACGTTTTCACTTGGGTTTGGACGGACAGCTCACAATTTTTTGATTGTCGCAGTTTGTCAGTTCACCATTTCGCTCATAGCAGTCCTGGTGATCTTTTAATTTGTTACTGTGGATTGCTTGGAGTTTTCCTTCGAGCTGGCGAAGTTCAAGGTTCAAAAGGAACTTGCTTATCAGGCACCCTCACTCTCTCCAATGTCTGCACAAGCTGCTTGCAAATTTTAGACCGTGGCAGTTTGCCTGCTCACCATTTTGCTCATAGCAGTCCCAGTGATTTGGGAGGGTTTTTTTAGATTGTCGCAGTGTGGCTGCAGAAAGATTTCACTTGTAGCAGTCCAAATCACATTCTCCAAATCATATTGCTCTAAGGGTGGGAAATGAAGGGTAAAAGCCTATTAGTTCATCTCTCCATGTCCTTAAGGAAAGGCAAACCCTCCCCATATGGGCATTGGGGATATGATTTGCCAGGATCGAACTTTGACCACAGATTGTCAAGCACATTAAAATTCTAGACAGTAGGCCTACTCAGGATACCCTTGGGCGGTTCAGTATTTTTTTTTGCCTTAACTGGCGAAATAGAGCAATGCAACTATTTTTCTGGACTAGGTCTTCAACTGCCAAGTGCTACAGTTTGAAATTCAAGCTTCCCAATATGTGAAGAATATTCAAGTTGTGCTTGTAGCTTTGGCAGGAGTAAAATTTAGTCGATATTTGATATAGTGAATTCAAGATACATGAAAAAATCATGATGTTGAACTATAGACAGTTGAAATTGCCCTTTGGAAATTCCAACGTTTTTTTGTTTGTGTGTGATCTGACAAATCTCAGGGCTCAATTGCAACTTCATGCTTGTTAGGCACCCATGTTCTCACTATGGATTGGGGGTCCATACCAACTGCTTACAAATTTTCTATCATCATGGTACACCCATTTACAATTTTGCACATAGTGGTCCCAGTGACACAGGTCACCTTTAAAATCACCCCCCTCCTCCAAAGAGAATCTAACAACGTTGTCTTGGANCAACTGTAAAATCCCATTAGCCCGGTTGTCCAAGTTCCATTCTTTCTCCATGCTTCTGGGTTATAGCAGCTACAACCAAACTACCTGCCATTAGAATCCAGTATTGTAGGGTTACATGCGACATGGTGTTCTGGTGTCACGTGGTGCATATCGGTGGTACTTCCCAAGAGGTCACCTATCCTAGCATCACTCTAGAGCTAGTTGTGGTATGGTTTGCTCAAATGCCATCTCAAAAAGGGATGAGGCCAAGTGCAAGCCCCAGGGAAATTTGGTGGAATAAATCCCCCTTATACCGGGGACTAAGCTGAAAGAAGTTCATGTTATGTAGTGCGGCCGTGGACCTTGGGGCATGTTTCTCAAAGAAAGTTTGAAAGTGATATCAATTTAGATCTCTCGGGCCTTGGGGCATGTTTCTCAAAGAAATTTTGAAACTGATATCAATTTAGATCTCTCTTTTCTCTTTTACAACTCAATCTCCAAGTTACTTGTTACATCACTTGGTGGTGTCAACTGACCACCAAATGTTATCTTCAGAAGATTACTCGAGATCCAAGTCTAAAAGTGCATAAATTTCTATCAAAGACATATTTGAAGGATTTCTTGTGGAGAAAATGAGACTAATTCACGACAGTTAAGTCCTGATTGCTAGATGTCCAATTTTATATCCATTTAAACCAGTTTCTTTTTATCTGCTGAGTTGTTTGTGCTGCTGCCACTCTTTAGATTGCATTATGTCCAACCCGTAGGTGCTGATCTACTATGTACATGGCACATCCTTGAGAGGTGAACCCGACTATTGGCTAAGATGACAACTTATTTTTACCAGTTGGTCACCACTTGCAAACTTAAAGTTTCTTTCTAACTCTAAGACTGTATCAACACGCAGTAACTTGTCTTTGCCATTTGGCCACTGACATGCATTTACTAGTTGGTTACCACTCAGAAACCATAGTAAGCCTAACAGTCCAAGAGAAAGTAGCTCTGATTCCCATAATTACTGAATTTCCACACAGCACTGGCAATGTAGTGTTTTGAATCTGAACTGATACAAGTCTAAGAGATGCAAAAAACATATATGCTAACCAAGTACATAATACAAATGGCAGAAGTTGTGTACTGAAATGCGTTGCAATGACACTTTCGTGTATCAAACATCGAGAATTTTGTTTCATTGGTTTTTCTTATAAGTCCCTTCAGCCAAGTTTGGTGTTCATGTTTATTTTCTAGACTGTAGCATAGTTATTTACTGAATGCATGCACTACAGTAGAGCATATGCACATCTCTAGTCACACCAGAGCTGGATTTGGCTGTGGAAGCATACTTTCAAAAGCTATATATTATGTGAATATATAAATCCGTTGAGCCTTATTGTATGAACTTTGAAGCATTGGTCTCTAAAGTTTTTGTTTGACAAATTGTATTACAACATTAGTCTAATGGAGCATTGCAGTTTGGTTTCCTTTGAGTTTATGTGATCCAGCTTAAGCATTATATTGCGTTCAAATTTGTGATCATGGAACTTAGCATGGATGTTTACTTGCATTTAAGTTCTGTTGCTCTTTTGGCAAATCCAAGTTTTCTATCAGCAACAACTCTTGTGTTAATTTCTTGATGTCCTCTTAACTTGTCTTTTCTGGTTTTAACTTGACATTTTAGGGAATGTATATAGTTTTTGTGCTTTAGCATTAGATTGTGGCAATGTCTGTTGATGTTCTCTGTTATTGCCCGACTCAAAACAACTCACATAAATACAGAAACAGTAAATTGCATCTTCACTATGCTTGAATACAGCCATGACTTAAAGAATAGAGTAAATATTTCCACAAGGAAAAGAATAAATCTATAAATTTTTAAAAGGGAATTATGAGCATTAAAAAGGGCTGATCTACCTTAGAGGAGGCTGCCACCGTATAATTTATATGATGTCGGCCTGTCTCCATTTATTACAGGTCACAGGGCCGACTTCCAACCAACCACTCCCATAAGGCAACTCCTCAACCAACCACTCCTATAAGGATGCCCTTTCATTTGCATTTTTTGAAGCATAGATATTGCCTAGGTCTAGCACATGGCCTTTGATATTAAACATCGTCCATAAAACATGGTTTGAGGGATCAGTCCTATGTTGGATAATTGCTTTTGCCAACTTCAAAGAAATTAGGGTTGCGACATTGTCTTTACCTTTAACATGGCTAGTGAGAAAACAAGAGTTTGACAAGATTACTCGAAGGGTCAACTTAAGCATAAATCCAATTACTTTAACTTCTTGTAAACAAAGAATATTAGGATCTGAAATTACATTTCTAATTCTCTAGACCATGGGTTTGTAATAGGGGTTTGTAAGGCCCCATAGTCCATGAGACTACCTTTATTGTGAATTTTCAATGTGGTAATCCATGATCTCCTTAACTTCCTTCCCTATAAGGGTGTCAAAATGGTTTGGAGAAATCACATTTTGCATCTTGAGTGGGAACCAATCATAAAATTATGTGTCTTGGCCTCTCATGGGGATCTTCAACACCAAGAGATGATTGAGAAGGACCCAACCACGGGGTAGAGACTAGGCCCAAGGGCCTCCACCCTCTCCATGGGGTAGTGAGTTGGTAAGCTATTAGGAGGCTCTCTAACCACCGTAGAGCTTCAAACCTTCTTCTCAGATGGGTTGGGGCTAACTTGAGGGGTTGGTTGGGATTGTTGAGCCTAGGGAGTTTTACCCTTTTTACCACCTTTGTTGTTTGTTTTGGGCAAAGCATGACCTGTTTTGATAGCTTTGGAGGTTGAATTGTCATTTTTCACTAGCAAGGGGGCAATCCTTAATCCTATGTTGTGGGCTTTGATACCTAAAATAGGTGTTGGGGAGGTTGATGTATTGCACTAGCTGACGGATGACTAGACCTCCCCTTGGATGTAGACATGATCTTTCGAATCCTAGGAGATATCAATCTTTTGAGTGCGTGGGTTAAACACCAAGCCAATTGATGACAATTGAAATTGGCAATTGGTGCAAAAATACATTGCAAAAAATTCTAGTATTGCAAGGGGAGCCCTGGGAATTCTAGTGATACAAGACAATAGAGCAGGGAAGTTTTATTAGTTGAGAATTTCTCAGGCCACTCGAGAAACACAACTAGGATGTTTCGACACAACTAAGGTCCACTAGAAATCATTTAATGGCAATGTCTCCCTTCAACAAAAGAAAATTGAAGAAAGCCCCTAGTTAGGTTGTGGATGATCACGCAAATCCATCCATGGGGTCTCGAGGTCTTTTTGGCCTAAGTATTAATCATAGCCTTCAGTGGGATACGCCCTACAAAATACCCAAGCATTGTGTGCATTTTTAAATATTCACAAATTATAGCATATTCAAAATCTTGAATGTCATCATGAAATGCATCAGGAGAGATTTCATTACCTCGTGTACTGCCTTCAGAATCAACCTCCACAGAGCCTTGGGAGGAACAATGCTAGCCAACTCCTTGATCATTAACTCCTTGTGTGATTACCAAAATAACATATCGGGTGACAAGGTAGCCATTTAAATGCCCCCGTGTAGCCTTATGATAGGCTTGAAAAGTCACAATCTCTAACCTGTGCGAGTGCCATGCTACCCGAAAATAGTGAATGCTGCAGAGTGGGTAATTACTTTGGCCTCAAATCGTCATATCTCTGTGCGTTGTGCTATCACATCTGAAAACCCAAATTATAACGTTCAATACTAAGACTAGATGAACTACTTAAAGCAACACAAACATTGCCTTAAATAACAAATTGTTTACTAAAAGAGAAAACCCAAAGTAACACTTGCAGAAGAGAAAACACTAATGTCAACAAAGAACCCAAAGGTAAAGGTCTAAAGGTGTAACATTTGTTGAGTTTGATGGACAAGGGAATAGATCCACTCTACAAGGCTGTCCTAAATTTGTTGATCTCTATCTCCAACAATGTTAGAGTCTACATGAAGATAACATAGCCATAGTCTAAGTGATAGGGTTTGTGATATGTTTAGGTTGGAGTTTGAATTTCGTTGAATTTTAAAACTTTGATTTAAGTTTGTCGTACTTTATATTAGGTTTGGTTTTAAAAACAACAATGGCATGGCATGTCAACTTACATGTAGAAGAGTTTGACGTAATTGTGGAGTGACATATGAACGACACATGTGTATATAAAGGGTTTCTGTCATGAGGGCCTTTGTGCCTTTGTCATGATGACATGGGATGTAATATCCCCAAGTGTGCTAGGCTAGGATATTAGTGCTTTGCCATGCAATTTATGTTGTTTCTAGTTGTGTGCTTTTGTCAAATAGTTTGCATTACATATGTTTCCATGTTATAACTTGGTTGACAAATTTCTACAAACAGTTTGCATACATTCTAATAAAATACTTTCGTCAAACACATTGTATGTATTCCAAGCACACAGGAAATAGAAGAAACAATATGGGCATTTTATTATCAATGGAACCCCGATCACAACAATACAAATCTCTAATGGCTGCTGCAATACATCAAAGGAACACATAATATGCAAACCAAAAACCTGGAATAATGCCATGACCTCCTCTAGTAGATGATGCGTCCTCCTCCAAAGGCTCTCCTAGCCTCAAAACCCCACCAAAGCTGATGCCGTCCAGCTCCAAGGGAAAATCGGGCCTCCCAAGTGCCAGGAGATGGCCTCACGACCCTCCTCCACTGCCTCACGGCATGCAGAAACCCTCATGGCCCCTTCTGACCCCCGCGACTCTACAAAATGGGTGGATCAGCCCCTCAAGACACCTCTATGACTCCTCCTAGCCTCACGACTCTGCAAAAGAGAGGGATCAAACCCTCTAATAAACCCCAACGAGCCTCCTAAGTGCCACGAACCTCCACAAAACCCTCACGGCTCCTCTATATCCTCATTGCCCTGCAAAAGAGAGGACTCGACCCCTCAAGAAAGCCCTACAAATCTCCTCTCCAAGCTACTATACCTCCACGCTGAAGTAGAATCAATCACAAGATGAAGCCCAAGTGAAGATCTCGTATGGATCTCCTCCTCTTTGTCTAGCGAGGGTGGATGTTGCACCACCGAAACCAAACCACAATGGAAGGGTTTTGCCAAAACCCCAATGAAAACCTTGGCTCACAAGAGCACTCCAATAAGAGATCATTCCAAATCATAATGAGGAAAGTGGAGCACTACCCCTCCTTTTATTTATCTTCAATGCCCCTTCTAGATATTTCCCCTTTGACTTAATCCACATGACCCTTATTCCCCTTTTAATTTTCACCCAAAGATTAAAAGTCACTTTTACTAATGTTTAAGTAACTATTAATCTAAAAGTTACTTTATTACCTTTTTATTAAATGTCACTTTAGAAATATAACATTTCCTAGCTAAGTGACATAAAATAAACCTCCTGACTTCTCTTTTCCTCAATGACTATAGCCTACGGGAGTCATATAGGCTACTAAGTCATCCTCCCATCATGATCAAGTGGAAGGGGACAATACATGGGAGCAAACCAGTGGGAACATTCAAATTTCGTCTCTGTCATGGAGGCCATTGTGCTTCCAAGGGCCAACGGACCCAAGCCTTGTAGAGATGAAGGGTAGAAAGGATGAAATGCACGTTGAGAGAATGTGGACAGAGGGCCTATATGCATGCAAAGAGGGTCGACGCTTGGTGCGAGTTACATTTACAACATGACAATAGGTTATTTTAATTTATGCTTTTATTATATAACATACTAATATTGAATTATATTAGTATAACATATATTATATTTTATATATTTTTATAATTTAACATTTATTATTGAAGTGTTATATAAGTTAAGTGTATATTAAAGTCCTTATATTTATGCATATTGCATTGGATTTTAAGTTAATAAATTTCTTTAATATTCTCTCTCTCTCTCTCTCTCTCTATATATATATATATATAGATTGGGATGAACTTGATGGTGAATCTTATTGGAATTTCATTTGAAAATCTGAATTTATCCAAATTTTATTGTTGTTGAATTTGAATACGAACCATGTGACATTGGCCATAGTAGTCATATTGCTCAAAGACCCAGCCAAAGAATGTTGGAACAACATAGAAATAGACAAACCTTATAAGATTTGGGATGAGCTTAAGACGACAATGATTAATAGACTCTCACCCCAAACAATAAAATCAAGGCTTTTTGACAATTGAGACAATCTAAATAAAGTAGATATGTATAAGATTATAGTAACAAGATCGGAGATCTAGTCATTATAATGGTAAGTGTGCTCATAGAATTCTTCATAGTCCAATTAATAGATGACCTAAAACCTCATATATGAAGCTCAACAAGATGGAAGATCTAGTCATTAGAATGGTAAGTGTGCTCATAGAATTCTTCATAGTCCAATTAATAGATGACCTAAAACCTCATATATGAAGCTCAGTAGTCACATTTGGAACAAATACCTTAGGAAAAACTATTAGCCTTGCACTTAAATTAGAAGGATCAAAAGATTCAAACCCTTGAGCATTCAGCGAAGAAGGAACGTCCCAATACAATACCATCAAAATCGACCCACGCTTTTACATAAATTGTCCTTTTTGTTGAATTTTCATTAGTTTTGTTAACATTAGATTTACCATAGCATTTTGATCTTCTTTTAACATTCAATAACCATATACTGAAATATATAAACAACATATAAACAAGCACAAGAAGACACAAAGATTTATTTTGGGAAACCCTTCTTCACAAGGGAGAAAAACCCAACAACTTTTCTTAGAGAGAATATCCTTGCCAATACAATATAACCAAGAACCAACTCTATCCACTAGGGAAAAACCAACAAAGAAGAATCCTTATCTCCACAAGAGATAACCCAACAATGCAACAACATCAAACCCTAGCTAGAGTGCTAGAGTTTATGGCCTCCACCTGCGCACCACCAAGACAAAAAATAAACCCTAGCCAAAGTGCACCATTCTTCCTTCCTCCTTCGTTGGACAACTTCAACTGCAACTCTCCACTAAACTTGCACTGTAGATAAGTGTGTGTGTGTGTCTCGACTCTCAAATGAGGAAGGCGTCACCTTTATTTATACTGGATTGGGCAGGTGTCTTTTCCAGTAGGGCCGACTTGTCTTTCTGGAAAATATATTTTCTCTTTGTCTTTTTCCCGTGGGGCCGACTTTACTTCTGGAGCATTATATTTCTTCTTTATTATTATTCTGTGGAGCCGACTTCTCTTCTAGGATCTTCTAATTTCTTCTGAGGCTTCTTTGATATGTTCAATAGTTATTCTTGTTGATATTATGGTAGTTGCGGGAGGTATTTACCTCCACGTGTAAACTTGACGAGAATAGAATATTCCGGGAAGCAAGAAGAAACCCTAATGAGTTGGCTAATAACCCTAGAAGACATGTCGGCTCAAGAGGATAATTTGTATTAGGTTATTAGCCTCCAAGAGAAGAAGTCGACCAAAAGAAATAATATATACTGAACAAACAGATACCCAGAATGAGAAGTCGGCCCAGGCAGTTAGCCAGAATTAGTATAAATACAGGAGGCCAGTCTTCATTCTGGCAGGCATTGTCAGAATTGCAGAGCAGCACTTGTGCGCACTGCAGTTGCCCAGT
>SNQJ01S0002070.1:136014-166818 GCA_010110895.2 Picea sitchensis
TTGAGCTCTACTTAAGGAAAAAATGGGGCTGGTAAGTGATCGAATTTTGTAATGTCCATGATCCAAACCCTTTGTAATTGTACATATAGGATGGTGAGTCGTGGGTACTAATTGTAAATGTAACTGTACATATAGGCTGGTGAATCGTGGGTACTAATTGTAAATGTAATTGTACATATAGGCTAGTGAGCCGTTGGCATCTAGTTTTGGTATTGCACGCACTTGAGTAGTGCGCGGAGAATTGTTATCAAAGACATGGTGCACATATTTCATAGTGTTGCGCGTACTTGGTAAGTGCGCACAATTCACAGTGTTGCATGCACTTGGGTAAGTGCGTGAGAATGACCTGGGAGTGCGCGCAGAGTTGAGTTATATATATATATATATATATATATATATATATATATATATAGTTGCATATGTATGGAGGCCAGAGAGCCTGCGATTATGAGATTGGTGAGCCGGGATGCAAATAGGTCAGTGCGTCTATCCATGTAAATTAATCGTAGTTATTAATAATATTACATCACTGTGAGAAGACAGACTCAGACAAAAAGAAATGAGGGGCTGACTCCACCAGAAAAGAGAAAATGAGGGCAAGACTTAAGTCTTAGAGAATATTTTATAATATTTCTAGAAAAGTGTAATGTTGGATAATTATTTTATCCTATATTCTCGAGGGTAGGGAATGAGTCATCAAGTGGCTAAAGCTACTTCTGAAGGTGACAAGTGTCGAGTTGAAGGCATGCAATATATATTGTTGGCCTTAATGTATTTTGGGGTGTTCGAATTATCCATTATTCATTATTCACTCTCGTGTGTAGAAGGGGTCGGTTTTAGAAGAGGACGACTATTACCTTATCTTCACAGAGAAGCTTGTAAGGGGTTTATGCACTGTAATCAAAGTTGTACTGTCGAAGATGCGGATTTTCAAGTCTGTGAGCAGTCTCTCTGGGGTGAGAGATTTGCTGTTGAAGAAGCGGGTTGTCAAGCCCGTTAGCATACTCTCTAGGTGAGAGTTTTGCTGAGAATTGTTCCCTAGTGTGTTGGGCATTAGTCACAGGGCTCAAAGACTTGTTGTCCGACCTGTTGCTGGTAACCCTAGAAGGGAAGTGGGGAAGTCTAGGGATTGTTGAGCAGAGAAGGAGCACACTTCCTTGGGTGTGACCGGTGCGTGGAGAATGAGGGACTGTGGGCTAGTTGTAGCGACAAGCACCTAGGACTGAGCAATTCTGTTGAGAGTTCGACTGTAACATGTCACTAGGAACTCTTTTTCCTTGGTGGAGTTAATCCCCAACTCGGGGGTCACTTGTCGCTAAAAGCTTATGAGCAACAAAGTCTATGACTGGGAGGAAATTTTGAGTTCTACGCCCAGTTGGTGACTTTCATAAAAGATGAGTGTTCTTTATGTGCTTGTCTCATATACTATGTGTTTGTTTATGTATGCTTGATATGGGTTAATTATTGTATGTTGTCACATATTAGTTGATGTTATTCTGTTTAATGCTGCTTGCACATGGAACTGTGGTGTTGATAGTCATTATTGTAGCTGTGCATGAGTATGATAGTTGTTATAGTCTTGCCTGTTAAGTTAACTCTATGATTTTGGTTACGTCTTCAAGAAGAGGTTTGAATAGCCGTGTGCGTAGAGAAAACTCAGTGTACATCAGAGGTTGGAGTTACTTGTGCGCATAGGGAAGCAGTGTGCGCACACAAGTAGGATAGGTTTGGTAATGACGCTAGATTGGGTGCACGCACAATAATGCTATGTGTTCATCGTGCTTGTGCGCATATGTTTTTAGTTACTTTCACTGCTTAAAGTTGTGTTAAAAAAAGTAAGTTAGTGTGGCACATTTTAGTGTGAGGTTGAGCACGTTACTTCAAGTGATACTGCACAAACTAGAGTTTAGTATAGAATCTGCATAGTGGATTTTTGGAGTAACATCGCTAAGTAGTATGTTGGAGATGTTACAGTTTGGTTAATTCAGAGCTACATAAGTCGAGGTTGTGTAACGTGGCCCAACTCGGGAGGTTGGGGAAGTTACATTGTGGTATCAAAGCTATTGGTTCAACATTGGACTTGTATGGGCCAGAGGTCAACAAGAAACATTCAGAGCTCCAGTTTCAACACCGAGCTTGCATGAGTTGAATTCTACTTAAGGCAAAATTGGGATTGGGAAGTGATCAAATTTGAAATTTCAGCATGGTCATGGTGCGCATTAAATAAGAATGCACATATGTGCATGCTAATTACATGATATTGAAAAGTGCGACACAGGAATTGCGCAACAAACAATGGTGCACATGTGTGTGCACTAAGGTTTGGGGCTGCACATAACAAAATTGTGATGCATGCGCATTACTGATACATGATGTGCATGTCAAATATTGACATTACACAATGGCATGTGTTGAATATTAGTGTGCGCATGGGATTTGAAGGAAAGGATTATAACAAGATGATGTAGAGTTTTCATGAAGTTGTCTAATGAATTCACCTAACAAATATTGTTTTCTGCACATTTTGCAGAATTATTAGGACAAAATGAACGCAAAAGGTTAAAATAATAGAAAATGTGTAGAGGAATTACAATTACGATGATGAATTCAAGGATATGTATGTCGGTTTGGGTGTTGATGGTACAAAATCCAAGGAGGAGCGCATGAAATTGGTAGAAACCATAAAGGGATTGCAAAAATATGTCCAAAGCTATAAGGCCGATAATGAAAGGCTTATGAGAGCCAACGCGCAACAACATGACTTCGATGTCAAATTGATGTAGAGCTTGAACATAATAGAAAATAAAATGGATAAGGAGACATAGTCGAGTAGGTCAAGAAGTCGCAGGTTTCACGATGAGAAAAGAGGAGAAGTAAGAAGTGCTGGTAGGCATCGACCTCACCCGCCAAAACAATCTTTTAGGAAAGCGTGTTGTAGTTTGAGTCCATCTCCTATCATAAAGAATAAGAGAAGGATTGGGGTGGACGAGCTACAGGGAGAAATGAATAAGATCAAGCCTCCTACCTTTGACGATGCACACAAGAAGGATGAAGATGCAAAGACCTGGTTGCTAGGTATGAGGAAGTACTTCCAGCTACATAATTATTTTGCCTAGGAAAAAGGGAGAATTCATATCTATCAGTTAAAAGGAAAGACATCAATGTGGTGGGATCAGTTTGGGCAAGTGCAACACGTTGATGGAAAACAAGTTACTTGGAGGGAGATCAAAAGGTATTTCCAAAAGAAATACTTAACCAAGTGGTGCTATGATAAGAAAATGAAGGAGTTCTTTGAACTCAAGCTTGGAAGTATGATGATAGATGTGTATGAAAGAAGATTCTTAGAGTTGCTGAAATATGTTGCATTCATTAAGGATGAACAAGTTAAAATTCAGAGGTACTTGAGTGGGTTGTCTTTAGTTATGGGTTACAAGATACAATATGATGACCCTAAGACATTGGAGGAAACCATAAGGCACACTAAATGTCTTTATGAACAACAAAGGGGAAGACCGACTTTCCAAAAGGCTTGGGAAGACAAGATAAAAGGCAAGGTGGATCAGAGGAAGAAGGGGGCTAAACCACCGTTTTTCAGAAATACTGTGCAAGGACAACCAACTATTAAGGAGCCTAGAATTTCGGAGACAGTGGGACAAAATCCATGACAACAATCTATTCAATGTTGGAGTTGTGGCGGGAATCATATGCGCAGAGATTGCCCTCAAAGAAGTGATAAAGTGATGAATGCACACAATGTACAACACGCTACGACAATTGAGGACATGGGCATAAATGTGCCAAGGATTTACGTAGTCCTGGATAACAAGCAGGTTGAGTTTTAGTCGCACATGATTGAAGTGGAAGGTAATATTAATGACCAACCCATTGCTATTTTAATTGAATCAGGAGCTAGTCATAATTATCGAGATCCTAAGATGGTGGAAAGATTCCAATTACTGAGAAGCAAGCTTGGAAAACCTTGGTTGGTGCAGTTAGCTACTGGATAATTTTTTTTTAATGAGATGGTTAAGGCATGTCCAATGGAGATGAATGGATTGCACACAAAGATTGATTTGAATATTTTACCTTTGGGTTCGTATGATTGTCTCATTGCTATGGATTGGTTGAACAAGCACCATGCTTCGTAGACTACTACAATAAGGCATTTGCTTGTTTGGATGAGGAAGGAAACTTAAAAACAGTTCAAGGAATTCCAAGAGCTGTAACTATAAAAGAAGTCTCATCCTTGCAATTGAAGAAAAACTACAAGAAATAATGTCAAGTATTTGCAACACACATGGAAGATACACTTAAGGATAAAGTGCCAAGTTTTGAAGACTGCGCCATAATGAAAGAGTATGAGGATGTCTTTAAAGAGATACTGGGATTTTCTCCAAAAATAGATATTGATTTCTCTATAAATCTGATGTCCGGAGAAACATCTGTATCCAAGACTCCTTATAGAACGAGTACGCCAGAATTGAAGGAGTTGTAGATGCAACTTGAAGAGCTTCTGAAGAAGGGCTATATACACCCAAGTGTGTCACCTTGGGGTGCCCCAATATTATTTGTGAAGAAGAATGATGGTACGCTGAGACTTTGTATTAACTTCAGGAAGTTGAACAAAGTAACAATAAAGAACAAATATCCTTTGCCAAGGATAGATGACCTCTTTGATCAACTGAGAGGCACACAACTATTTTCAAAGATTGGTCTCAGATCTGGATATCACCAAGTGAAAATAAAAGAGGAAGACATCAACAATATTTCCTTCAGAACAAGGTATGGCCATTACAAGTTCACAATGGTGCCATTTGGGTTGTCAAATGCACTCGCTGGCTTCATGTGTTTTATGAATGGAGTTTTCAAAAGTTATTTATATAAGTTTGTTATTGTATTTATGGATGACATACTTATTTATTCAAAGTCTGAAGAGGAGCACGAGCAACACTTGAGGATGGTGTTGCAAGTATTGAGGGAACATCAACTTTACGCGAAGTTGAGCAAGTGCTCATTTTATCAGTGAGAAATTCATTATTTGGGTCATTATTTTCAAGAAAGGAATAGATGTGGTTCCGGAAAAGATAAAAGCCATTGAGGAATGGCCGACACCAAGAAATATCGCAGAGGTAAGGTTCTTTATGAGACTGGTAGGTTATTACAGAAGGTTCATTGAATGATTCTCAAATATTGCACATCCAATTACAACTTTGCAAAAGAAAGGTGCGGGCTTTGAATGGACTCCAGATTGTGCAAGGAGTTTTCAACACTTAAAAAGTTTGTTGACAAGTGCGTCAATTTTGAGAATTGTTAATATTGATGCAGATTTCGTTGTGTGCACGGATGCATGCAAGGAAGGGCTCAAAGAAGTCCTTAGTATGAATGGGCATGTGGTATGATATGAATCAAAAAAATTAAAAAATCATGAGAGACCATGCCACTCATGATTTAGAATTGACGGCTATAGTGCATGCCTTGAAGATGTGGAGAGATTATCTTATGGGTAAAATATTTGAACTAAGGACAAACCATAGTGGTCTAAAGTATCTGTTCAGACAACCAAGTTTGAATGCCAGAAAAAACAAGTGGTTAAAATTCTTTTGTGAGTATGACTTTAACATAAAGCATATCAGAGGAAAATAGAATAAGGTGGTTGACGCACTCAACAGGAGGGTGCATGAGATGCATGCTACATCCATTAGCATGTATACATTGGATTTGTGTGATTTTTTTTTATAAGTTGTCAAATCATATTAGTGCTATATGGACATAAAGGCAACGTTATAGCAAGGTACGTCGCAACAAAAGTTTGAAGGTTATTAATTAAGAGAGGATGAGATGGCCATGTATAGGCGCATAGTCTATGTGCCAAATAATCAAGAGTTGAAAAGTCCATTATTGTCAGAGATGTATAAGGTTCCTTATGCGGGACATCTAGGTTACCATAAGAAAATTGTCCCAGTCAAGAATCAATACTTTTGGCCAGGTATGAAAAAGAAGTTGCTGATTTTATTTCTAGATGCCTTGAGTGTCAAAAGGTCAAGGTTGAGAACAAACATCCAACTGGTTTGCTACAACCTTTTCCCATTCCTAAATGGAAGTGGGGAGTTGTAACCATGGATTTCATTACTAATTTTCCTAGGATTACTAAGCAACATGATTTTATTATTGTGGTGGTGGACAAGCTTACTAAAACTGCCCATTTTATTCTAGTGAAGTTAGCACATAAGGAAATTGACATTGCTGAGATTTACATGCGAGAAATTGCCAAGCTGCATGGTGTACGTAAGACAATTGTATATGACAGAGACTTCATGTTCAAATCGAACTTTTGGAAAGGGATATTCAAAGGATTTGGAACAAATCTGAACTTTAGCACAACATCACCCTGAGTCAGATGGACAAACATAGAGAGTAAATCAGGTGATTGAAGATATGCTCAGAATGTATGTGATGGATAAGCCATCAAAATGGGAAGACTGCCTTCCTTTGGTAGAGTTTTCTTACAACAATGGGTATCAAGCGTCTTTAAAGATGAGACCATTTGAAGCACTTTATGGTAGAAAGTGAAATACGCCAACGAGTTGGGACAACCCATCGGACTACACAGTAGTTGGGCCAGATCTACTATGGGAAATGGAGGAACAGATGGTAAACATAAGACATAATTTAAAGGCTATCCAAGACAAGTAGAAAATCTGCGCAGACACAGGTAGGACCCACAAATAATTTAATGTGGGTGATCCCATGTTTTCGAAAGTGAAGGCCAGACGCAGTTCCCTAAAGTTGGGAAAGTGTTCTAAGTTAGCAGCGTGCTATTGTGGGCCATTTGAAATTTTTGAAAGGATTGGTCCTATTGCATATATGCTTGCATATCCTGCATCCTTGTGTATTCATAATTTTTTCCATGTGTCATTGCTTAAAAAGTACGTACCTGATGTTTATCATATTATTGATTGAAATGTGATTCAGGTGGAGCTAGAAGACAATTTTCAAGTGCGACCGGTTTGCATATTGGATTGGAAAATCAAACAACTCTGGAATCGAGTCATTGACCTAGTACAGCCCTGAGGATGCAACTTGGAAGTGCGAGGATTCTATGCGGGTAGAGTATCTGCATCTTTTTGAATATTTTTGAAATTTCGTATGTACATATGTATATGATGCACTGAGGACAATGCATAAATAAGGGGGAGGGGAATGTAATGTCCTTGATCTGAACCCTTTGTAATTGTACATATAGGCTGGTGAGTCATGGGTACTAATTGTAAATGTAACTGTACATATAGGCTGACAAGCCATTGGCACCTAGTTTTGATGTTGCACACACCTGAGTAGTGCACGAACAATTGTTATCAAAGACAAGGTGCGCACATTTCATAGTGTTGCGCGCACCTAGGTAAGTGCACACATTTCACAGTGTTGCACACACTTGGGTAAGTGCGCAGGAATGACTTGGGAGTGCGCGCATAGATGAATTATATATATGTATATATAAGGTTGTATATGTATGGAGGCCAAAGATCCCGTGTCATTATGAGGCTCGTGAGCTAGGATTCAAATAGGGAAGTGCACCTATCCATGTAAATATAATCACAATTATTAATAATATTACATTGTTGTGTGCAGAAAAACTCAGACGAAAAGAGATGGGGGTATGACTCCACTAGAAAAGGGAAAAGGAGGGTGAGACTTAAGTCTTAGGGAATATTTTATAATATTTTCGGAAAAGTGTAATGTTGGATAATTATTTTGTCCTAAGTTCCCGAGGGTAGGGAATAAATCACCAAGTGGCTTAAGCTACTTCCGAAGGTGACAAGTGTTGAGTTGAAGACATGCAATATATATTGTTGGCTTTAATGTATTTTGGGGCGTTCGAATTATGCATTATCAATTATCCACTCTCGTGTGCAGAAGGGGTCGGTTCCGGAAGAGGACGACTATTACCTTATCTACACAAAGAAGCTTTTAAGGGGTTTCTTCAATGTAATCCGAGTTTTATTGTCGAAGAGGCGGGTTGTTAGGTCCATGAGTAGTCTCTCTAGGGTGAGATATTTTTTGTTGAAGAAGTAGGTTGTCATGCCCGTGAGCATATTCTCTAGGTGAGATTTTTGTTGAGAATTGTTCCTTGGTGTGCTGGGCATTAGTCATAGGAGTTAGAGACTTTCTATCCAACTTGTTGTTGGTAACCCTGGAAAGGAAGTGGGGCAACCAAGGGGCTGTTGAGAAGATAAGGAGCACACTTCCTTGGGTGTGACAGGTGCATGGGGAATGAGGGATTATGGGATAGTTGAAACAACGAGCACCTAGGACTGAGAAATTATGTTGAGAGTCTGACCGTAGCCTGTAATAGGAACCATTTTTCCTTGGTGGAGTTAAGCCCCAACTCAGGGGTGACCTGTTGCTGAAAGCTTATGAGCAACAAAGTCTATGGATGGGAGGAACGCTTGAGCTCTACGCACAATTGGTGACTTTCATAAAAGATAAGTGTTCTTTATGTGCTTGTCTCATATACTGTGTGCTTGTTTATCTATGCTTGATATCGAGGTTAATTCTTGTATGTTGTCACATATAAGTAGTTGTTGCTATTCCATTTAATGTTGCGTGCACATGTAACTGTGGTACTGATAGTCATTATTGTAGTTGTGCATGAGTATGGAAATTGTTGATAGTCTTTCCTGTTAAGTTAACCTTATGATTTTGGTTATGAGTCTTCAAGAAGAGGTTTGAATAGCCATGTGCACAAAGAAAAAATTGTTTGCATCAGACGCTGGAGTTACTTGTACGCATAGGGAAGCAGTCTGCGTGCACAAGTAGGACATGTTTGGTGATGATGTCAGATTGGGTGCGCACACAATAACACTATGTGTTCAACGTGCTTGTGCGCAGTTGTTTTTAGTTACTTCTGTTGCTTAAATTTGGGTTAAAAGGAGTAAGTTAATGTGGCACATCTCATTGTGAGGTTGAGCACGTTACTTCAAGTGATACTGCACAGATTAGAGTTTAGTATAGAATCTGTGCAATGGGTTTTTGGAGTAGCATTGCTCAATAATATGTTGGGGATGTTATGGTTTGGTTAATTCAGAGCTACATAATTTGAGGTTGTGTGACATGGCCCAGCCTAGGAGGCTAGGGATGTTACAAATTGCTTGTAATTCTATATAAGAAAGCTTTCGCTTCCTCATTAAGTAATACAATAAAGAGAACTCTTTCGAGTTATCTTGTTTTCTTTGTGTGCTCGATTTTCATAATAAGATATCAATGCTCAACTAGAGCCATAGAGTCCGTGAGAGCATCAAGACCTAGGGACTGTTGTCACATAGACAGATCGAGGAAGTGTTAGCATAGTACATTGAAGAACCATAAGGGTTTCACTGAAACTAGGTATTGTATTATGTTTCTTTTCAAAGCAATATCAGTTTTTTAAATTGGGACTTTGTTTTCAGCCACCACACAATGATTTTTATTCGTTGTTTTCATATACCATTCTCAGTGGTTGTACATAAAAATCGTATGATACAATAGCACCATCGTATGGAATCCATACAAAATTGCTTAGAAAAACATTGTAAAAATTGATTTACAATCCATATTATCTTATTTCTCAGTTTCTTTGATAATATAGATGAAGTGGAAGCATATTGATGTTCTTTTTCCCATTATTGGAGCCCAAATTTGCATATCTGGAAGTTTTAGCCGCTGATTTGTTATTTTTTAGTGGATCCAAGGAGAAATTGATTTTTTGATGCTATTTATGAATAGATTTGAGTGATTTTGAGTAGGTGGTGATTAGAGTTTCCTAGATCTACCTGTCTTTCACCTGGTTGAGAACAAATTTGAATCTTATTGGGATAATGGTGATCACATTTTCCTAGATCTACATGTTTTTGGGTTGTTTATGGGAATATTTCATCATATTACTATGTTCTTGGGTTATTTCTAACCTTCACCTATGGAATCTTTACCCAACATCGTGCTATAAGGGAGTCAAAGGTTCAAAGGCAACAATACAACACATGGAAATGATGACCATTTTTTAATACAAGTGCTTAAAAGATACTATCCTTGGTAAAATTACCCGAACTACAATTGCAGGTAGAGAACATGACAAGTATGATGAGAAAGACATAAGTTGCGATGTTAATTAAATTGTTCGTAAGAGATGAGATGCTTCCAGAGGTCCAAACATGTACAATTTTCTCAGCGATATGGAAACATTTGAAATATTTACATGAGACATTGAACAATGGAAGATCCTTCTTCTTGAAGAACATGTTGTTTTCGATGATGATGGATGAGCATGCATCCCTTTAGGAGCATTTTCTCAAGATCAAAGATATCCGATAACAGTTGATGACCATTGGTCGGAAGAAGGAGGAAGAAAACCATGGTGGTAATCACATTGAAAAGTTACAGGTGCTTACGAGCACTTTATTGAGACTTTGAACATCACTTCTACGGATTTTGGCCTGAAGTTTGATGAGCTTTGCAATAAGCTATTATAGTAGGATAGATGGAATAAACAGTTCGGTAGTAGCAATGAGACATAGGGTTTTTAACAGGGTTTTGTTTCCAAATTAAAGGGAAAAGGAAAATGGGCCAATAAGATATGACAAAGCAGTGGTGAGGAAGTCACTTGGATAACAAGAAAACCAACCAGGGAGGGCCTTAATAGTAGGCTCATGTTGTAGAGCATACATAGGAGAAAGATTCACCCTTCTATGCATTTATGGTCATGACACAAGTAGATCAACTTATATCACCTGCTTGGTTCATTGATTTTGGTGCATCACGTCATTTCACCAACATGCATGATTGGTTCTAAGAGTACACCCTTTCTCTTCCAAAGATTCAATGATTTTTGGTGGTGGTGAGAAGTATACAGTTGTTGGAAAAGGAAATGTGTAGATTTCATTTGGAGGAAAAATGATAATCTTCCTCAATGTATACTAAGTGCTAGGTATGGAGCTTAATATGATTGCAGTTAGTCAGATTATGTGGCACAAACCCCAAGTGGATGTCAACTTTAATAGTCACAAGTGCTACATACTTGACAAGGAGACCAAGAAGAATGTTGCTCTTGGTGTCGAGGACCATGGATTGTTCAGAATGATGGATATTGGACAGGTCAAAGATCATGCACTAGCGACCAAGAGTGCATTAAATATTAGTACACTATGGAATCAGAGGTATGGGCACCTCAACTTGACCTATCTCTCTTAGTTGGCATGAGAGAATCTGGTAGATGGACCTCCAAACATTAAACAAAAAATCCAGGGAATTTGTGGAGATTTCCAGGCAAGGAAGCAACATAGAGCACCATTTGATGAAGGACAAGTCTGGAGAGCACAAAGATGTGGTTCACACAAACATTTTTGGACCAATAAACATGACATCCATCACTGATGTTGGGTATCTCCCTCTGTTTTTGGATTATTATAGTAGGAAAATGTGAGGGTATTGTTTGAAACTCAAATATGAAGTGTTTAATCAATTTCAAATGTTCAAAGCCTTAGTAAAAAAAGAGTCAGGCTGTCACATTACCTCTTTTAGGTGTGATAACGATGGAAAATTTTGTTTGAAAGAATTCAATAACTTTTGTGCTAAATATGGGATCAAAAGACAATTCACTACACCTCACACTCCACAACAAAATGGAGTGGTTGAAATGTAGAACCACACTATCACATAGATGGTCAGGTGTATGTTGCAAAATAGGTGTGTTCCAAACAAGTTTTAGGATGAGGCAATGTTCGCATCAATATAATTTTTGAATATATATCCAATGATGGAAGTAAAACAGAAGACTCCAGAGGAAGCATGGTTTGGAATAAATCCCAAAGTCATCTATCTTAAAGACTTTGGTTATACTACCTACACTTGGATTCCAGATGGAAAGCGAATCAAGTTAGATATAAAGAGAAAAAATATGATGATCACATAGTAAAATGATAATCATAAATGCTACAGGTTGGTTGATATTGACATCAATAAGGAGATCTTTAGTAGATATGTTGTTGTTGACGAAGAAGTTGGACCTTTCCACACTTATCCCAAATTCAAAATTACTGGCAACTAGTGGCATATAAGGATTTAAGTGTCAAGCTTTAGGAAACTCCACCTGAAGGAGGGAAATATTTTGAGCATGAGGAGTCTTCTAGGCCAGTAATTTTTGATGCAGATAGCCCAAATCAACATTAAGATGACACATATATAGGTGAGGATGATGAGAATCCCAAGAGACCCAAGTGGTGGCACAACACCATTGTAAATGTTTGTATAGGTGAAATGATCATCGATCATCGAGAGGAATGAGAAAGCATAAACCAAACACGATAATTTTTTCTCTGATGACCAATGTTCAAGAAATATATGAACCATCGTTGTTTGAGGGGGAGAAAGGGAGACCTGAATGGGAAAAGGCTAAGACAACCAAATATGAGAGTTTGATGAAAAATTAGACTTGGGACCTCACAACTCTTCCACAAGGGAAGAAACCCATTGATTGCAAATGGGTGTACAAGGTCAAGTACAAAGCATATGGTACACTTGACAAGTACAAAGAATGGTTGGTTGCAAAAGGGCTCTCTCAATGAGAAGGGCCATTGACTATGAGGAGACCTTTGCGCCTACAACAAAGATAAGCACCATCCAACTTGTTTTAGACATGGCAACACATTTTGGCTGGAAGGTCCATCAGATGGATGTGAAAAGTGCCTTCCTCAATGGCGATTTGTAGGAAGAGGTCTACATGTATCAACCACCGAGTTTTTAGGTTTTAGGTAAGGATCATATGGTTTATGGGCTGAAGAAGGTTCTATATGGTCCGAAGCATGCACATAGGGAATGGTACACCAAGATTGATAGATACTTGGATGAACAAGGGTAATGATATCATTATTTTGGTCATATATGTAGATAGTTGGTAATGATATCATTCTTTTGGTCATATATGTAGATGATATCATTGTTATAGGTAGTGGGGAAAATGATATAAAATAGATCAAATCCAATATGAGAAAAACTTTTGACATGACTGATCTAGGCCCCCTACACTACTTGTCTAGGTGTAGAAGTTTGACAAACATGTAGCAACATTTTTGTCGCACAAACAAAATCTACCATGCGTTTTCTTGACAAGTTCAAAATGATAGATTGAAAAATATCATTTACACCTATGGAGAAAGAGATGAAACTTTGATCCAAGATTGACTCTAAGACAATTAATGAGTTAGTATACACGAAACTACTGGGTAGCTTGATATATCTTACAATGACTAGACCTAATTCGAGTTTTATTGTGAGCTTCATTTCCATATTCATGATAGTGCCCAAGGTAGAGAAATGGATTGCAATGAAGTGAGTGTTGAGATATGTGAAGGGGACACTTGACTTTAACATTATGTACAACATAAGCAAATTCCCTTGACTGTCTGGGTATACTAATTCATATTGGGCAGGTTTTTTCAACGATAGAAAATCCACTTCTGGATATGTTTTCTGTTGGACATGGCGTTATGTTGTTGGCATTGATGTCAAGAATATCAATATGGTATTTTCATTATATGTCTTTGATATTCTAAAGCTCAGAAGGAAGAACATTAATCAAAGCTTAGAAGAGATGACACATTTGAAGTAACACATGAGACATAGTTCTGTGAGTGAAGAAATCATTTTCTAAAGGATCGAGTTACATGAGCCGTTCATTCTTAGTTCGGGACAATCTAGGATCATTAGATTGAGGTGAAGTCAGAGGTTAGGAAGGATTAAATATCAACTGTTATATTAGAATTATGGGCCATTGGATCAAGTAGTGGATAAGTTACTTCAAGACTTCTCCACTTTTCCACTTCGATGATTACTAGAGAAAAGAAGGAGCTTCGAATGGTTTCCCAGTCGTTGGATCAAGATTCAATATGGAATGGAAATGTTGAACCGTCATATCACACTAAAGGAAAGAAGGTGGTTAACTTCAGTGCTAACCACTCCGACGAAAATGAGTCTAAAACATGTAAGTTTACTTGAAGGCCCAAGCCCCGAAGTTGCAAACTCCCATCGACCGTCAGATTAGAGGAAGAACATGAAATCTTGTCAACTGTTGATCTGGAGTGAACATATTGAAACTGTCAGATCATGCTAAGGAATAAAGGTGGTCAACTCCGACATTGACCTACTCCGGTGATGAGAAGCTCAAATAAACCAAGAAATCCTGAACTCCGAATCCCCAGAGTTAACAGAAGCCGTCGATTAAGACAAGAAAAGATCTATGGTGATATATCTATTTGACACTTTGGAAATGATCGAAGGATGGTATAAAAGTGCCAAAACTCCCAAATCCATGAAGTACCAAAGCCACGATGTGTAAATCCATGATCCAGGAGGGAGACATGTGGCAGAAGAAAAATATGACACGTGGCCCATTCGGCTAGTGACAAGTGTCAAGGTATAGTTGACACATTAGGTATAAGAAAGTCACGAATCAAGGTGACATGTGGCAAACACTCAACTAGTGCCACGTCAACAGTGACATCAACAAGACATGTCACTCCGGGACTACATCCTCTGGGGATATCCAGCTTCTCCTACTAGCTAAAATATCAGAAGCACTGAAGGTCGAAGTCACGAATTAACGTTTGGTTGTTGATCTAAGATCCTACAAAATATTCCTTGATCATTCGATCAAGTACAGTGGAAGGATAGAGTAAGCGTGAATAAAAAAGTAACACTAACTGTTGATCTACTTCGGGAGCATTCTCGACCGTTGATCAAGCATAGTGGAAAGATAGCGTAAGCGGAGGTGTTAACCAACAACAAGCGGTCACTACCATTCTATGACTTATTTGGTAGGTAAAACTACGGAGGGATTTCTCTACTCCAGAGCCCTGGAGTCACGAATAGCCTAAGTCCCGGAGTGAACAAGAACCATTCATCTCAACTCCTGATTAGTTCTCGACCATTGATTTGTTTGAAGCCTTTGGATAAGCAAGGATCGTCCATCTAACAAAAGATTAAATATTGACCATGTTAGCACTCTGTAATTTTCTCAAGGCTGCAGAGGCAGTCACAGAGGCAACATCAAAACCACTTTGAGTCTTGGATCTAGCCCTCCAAGACTTAGAGAGGGATCTCTCTATCTGATATAAATTTGTTCGAAGAGATATTAGGCTAGCTATGAAAGTATGGGGTTGGGGTTTTTGAAATATTTAGATGAGGATGTGGTTGATGAGTTTCTCAGATCACCATTGGGCTATGGGGTCTGTTTATAAGATAATGATCAAGTCAGATCTAGAGGTAAATGTCTCCACAGGGAAAGATAGTAACAGGTGTTGGATCGTCTTAAGCTTGAATGGTGTCGATTGAGGAAGAAATGGGGGAGGAAAACTGAGCAAATGAGCAATTAAGAATTCATAAACTGAGCTTTAGAAGAAAACATAAAGATTACCAAAGGATTAGATGCAGAKTATTCACCAATAAATTCTGCTCTATTACTATCATTCGATAATAGGAAATTGAAAACAAATGACATGATAAMTGGAAGAAAACACTTAACACAGAAGAGGAACGCCACCAACGCTGCTACACAAGAATCCTGTAAGTCATATTCTCTATTATTGTTGAGTCATTCGGAAATTACAGACAAAAACCTCCTGGGGTAGCAAGGCCCACAGTCCAGCCAAAAAGGGAAAAACTCAAATAGGTCGAACCCCCTGTTTGTCTTTTACATGTGTATATAAACAAAAATTCCCTCAGCCTTCTCCTCACTCGAGCTCTATCTCTGCTTTCTGAAAATAGAAAAGCAGTTACAAAAATCTCGACACCTGCAGTCTGTCTCTAAAACAAACAAAACCGCAAACCAAAGGAAAGTTAAAATTGGTAACTACTGCCTGAACATCTGGCATACTGGAGGTTGTTTAAGATTTGCTGGCGAATAGACTCTAACAGCATCAAAACAAATGAATGAAGAAGTCGTTGAATGATTGAGGTTGTTGGATATTTTCTGCCAGTTGGAGGATCGGTGCTCCAACCGCTGCCACATGTTCCCTGTAAATGAATTCCCTGTCTGCCATACGAAGCCGGACCGGTTTTCTACGAAAAAGGGGTCCGAACAGACGTGTGTTTCTCTTCAACGATGACACCTGGGAAAAAAATGAAGGAGGTTATTGGATATGGGCATGTTCTGGACAAAAACCTCCTTCTGTTTCACCAAATTCGTCCCCAGCTGGCCGTAACGGCTCCCGCAAAATCAGGACTGTAACGAAAAAACGAAAATATGGAAAAAATGGCCTCGAAGATGGCTTCGATTATCCCTGCTCGTGGCACCTGTGAAAAAACTGAGAGAGGTTTTTGTTCTTCATCCCGTTACGGAGAAAAAAATCTCTCGGTTTTTAAAAATTCATTTTCGTTTGCCCAAAATCTCCTCCGGAAAAAGACGTGCTGAACAGGCAAAAAATGGCAAAAAATTGAAAAAACGGTTTTTTTTTTTGTGATTGGTGGTATTCCGGACCCCCCTGAGGTGGTAAGCGGTTTTGGGGGGTGGTCCGCTGGAATAGGGAGGCGACACATGGATGGGGGGTGGTATTGGGAAACCATCATTCCGGACCCCCCTCTCGTTAAGTTCCGGATGGTGAGGGGGGGTCCGGAATTTTAATAGCCGTTCATTAATATGATGTGAATTTGGATGGGGGGCGTGATGTGTGAAGGTGCGTGGAGTCTTGGGTGGGGTAGAACTTAGGATATGTTAGTTTTTAAGTTTTGTTTTTTAATATTTTTTTATTATATGTTTTTTTATGTGTTAAGTTTTATGTATTATGTTTTGTTTTTTTATGTTTTGTGTTTTTTATATAATTTGTTTATTATGTTTTATTTTGTTTATTTTTTTGTTTGTTTAATTTTTTTTTTTTTAATAGTTTGTTTTATATAATTTTGTTTTTATATTATTTAATGTTTTAATATATATTTATTATATTTTGTATTTTTTAATTGTTTTATTTAATCCAAATACTAACATATTTAGTAAACTAATTTAGATTTTAACTTAATTATTAATCAATTAATTAATTAATAATTAATTAATTATTAACTAGTTATTTATTAGCTAGTTTAACCTATTCTAACTATACTAACATTTATTATTATTTTAATCTAACTAACCTATTGTTCTTTGTGTTTGTCCTAAGTTTGATTATTCATGGACGGGTGATGGGCGAGGGGGTGTAGTCAACTGGACAAAGGACAAGGGAGTGAGGGCGCAGCGTGGATGAAGGATGCAACAAGGTGATGGGGGAGCGAGCAAAATGAATGGAGGGGAGAAACGAGATCAACCGAGCCAGACTTCGTCATCACGAGAGAAACGCCAAATCAACAGTCGACGAATCGAGTTACCTATGATTATAGGTCCCCAACAGACCGTCTGATCTACTATTGAATATAGTATACACACTTCGACGAAATGTACTTCGAGAGGATTGAATGAATGCAAAGGCCAGAAGTCCCGAAGGACGAAGTACCAGAGAACCTGGTTCCAACATTGGTCATGTGATAAGGTAAAGAAGCTAAAGGGGATATAAGTAAATAAGCCCTCGAATGTTTGAATACAGTTCCATGTAGAAGAATAGAGGCAGAAGAAGAAAACACTAATAAACAATGCTTGGAATGGATATGATCGTGGTTTCGAGCTCACGGTCACACAAATTTTGGTTGAAGGGAGCACCTATTGATTAAGACTCAAATTTACAACCATTTGAGATCTGTAGACTAGAACCGATACACAGTCATGATTAAAGAAGATTTAAATCATGATCATTATGAATAAAGAATAAAAAGGAAATATGATATTATTTAAGGTTTAATATTGTCATTTAAATGAAGAGGTGCAATTGTTCAAAGTTCAAATAAAGGGACACAATGCTTCAAAGCTCACACCAGTTGGAAGACTATATAAACAAGAAAGAATGGCGATAAGAAAGTGTCTCTGTAGTCCAGGTCAGAAGATCAAAAGCAGATGCAGAGTCCAAGAAGGAAATCTGAATATACTTATGCAGTGAGGGTGGAAGGGAGGAGCAAGGAAGGATTCATATCCTTTACTAAGTAAAGTGTGAAAATAAGGGAGTTGGTGCTTCCTAGGGTTGGTGCCCTAAAGACAATGGAGTTGGTTCTTCCTAGGGTTGGTTCCTTAAAGACAAGGGAGTTGGTGCTCCCTAGGGTTGGTACCCTAAAAGAAGGGAGTTGGTGCTTCCTAGGGTTGGTGTCCTGAAGAAGGGGATTTGTGTCTCCAATAATTGGTGCTCTAAAGAGGATTGGTGTCTTTCACTATCTCAGATTATTCTTTATAAAACCTTGTAATTCCTGTTAATTATATTTATATAATTGATTTTAAATACAAGTCCATTGTTGATCTATTGTAGTGATTAATAAAATAACAAAGTAATTGCTAAGTGTTTAAAAATGTAGTACTGATTCACCCCCCCCTCAGTGTTTTCAACATTTTCAGCGTTGGTATGAGTGCAGACAAATGGAACAACAGGAAGTGGCATGAAATGTTTCTTTCATCGATAGAAGACAAATATTGAGGAGCAATGAAAAGAGCATGTGAGGCAGTTTGGCTCAGGAGGATGGTTTCATATATGCAGATGCCACAAACAAAGCCAACACCCATGTTATGTGACAATCAAGGGGTGATCAAACTTGCCAATAATTCAGTCTTCCACGAGTGTACCAAACATGTTGAGGTACATTGCCACTTCATCAAACAACTTGTAGAGGATGGATCTATTGAGTTGCAGTAATGTCCCACATAAGACCAATTTGTAGACACTATCACCAAGTCTTTGGGTCAAGAAAAATATATAAAATTATGAGACAAGCTTGGTTCAGTTAGTATATTGACCATTAACGGAGGGTGTTAAAGTAAATATTATCTTGTAATGGTCAATTAGATATTAGACTTGGCATTAATAAATCAACTTGAATTTAGATTATTTTATGCTTTTATATCTTATTTCACTTTATTGTGTTTCTTTGTCTATCCCACATTCATAAAGTGGATTGACTCGACTTGCTTGTAATTCTATATAAGAAATATTTCACTTTTGCATTAAGTAATACAATACGAAGAACTCTTTCGAGTTATCTTGGTTTCTTTATGTGCTCAATTTCCGTAATAATATTTATAATTTTTCATTGTTCTTGGCTACTAGCAACTTTGCATCTTGGGAATTTGGAACAAATGATATTGGATTGAGATGCCCAATTGGCATTGTCTTTGGGAGTGGATTTTCTTATTTTAATATTTACTTTTGATCTTGGTCAAAGTTACTGGTGGCTCATGCTCCATTTTACTGAAGTTTGTGAGATTTTCCAAAGAAGATTGTTCATTGTCTGGTTGTGTGTTTGTTGTTGTGTGATCATTGTGAAGAATCTAAATGCGTGAGTCATTAATTTGTGTGATCTGTGTGTGTGTGTGTGTGTAACAAAGATATCATGGGCTCGAAATCCAAGGGATGCTTTTCCAAATTCACGGATTTCATTCTTAGCAAACCTATTGACATAGGCTAGTATGCCTCACCCATGGATATTTGAACTTGGTGCCTCTCGACATGAAATTATTCCAACGACATTGGTGACAACTGATTGAGCTAATCCTATGAGCTATATGTATAAATATAGTCTAAATGTTTTACAAATTGGCTCTTTTGTGGCCACTCAAAATAACAGGAAGGGAAACTAGCACATTTTATTTGAAATCCAACAAGAATCATTTTAGATTGGGGGAATTGCATATTAATCATTGAAATTTCAAACTCAGGTCGCAATAGGGGTATTCAAGTGCATTGAATCTATTTTTGCATTAAAAACAATGATTCAAGAATTGAAAATTGCAATTTTAGCAAAGATTTCATGATTAAATTATGGTGATGGGAAATCATTAAATATCAAAATCGTAAAACGTTTAACCCCCCACCGCCTTCTCTCTCTCTCTCTCTCTATATATATATATATGAATTGAAGCTTCATATGGCTATTACTATAAACAATATATAGAAGGTTTTAACTCAAAAGCGGGTTGCCCATGCAACCTCCATAATATGCATTGAGTAGCAAAAAGAAAAATTGTTGGTTGGCTTAAGCTAAAACACCCATGATCATAATGTCAAAAGAAAACCGTGCAAAAAAACAAAGGGTGTCAACTCTAGCATAGCAAGATGAAAGAGTGACCATGCCACTTACAAGAGGAAGCTAGTCTCGGTCATTCAAGGTAGGGTCCCATCCACAAACTAGAGGATTGACATTAGTAGGTTAAATAGCTCCCATCCATCCACAAGAGGCTCTCTAGATGCATAATCCCTTTTCTTCTGAGATGTCTAGGCTCAGGGTTGAGCACTGTTTATCATTGCATTGCAGTACTAAGGGCCAACTCCCCTATGCTTGCATGTTTCGTGCCCCTGTCCATCACACTGGTGGTGGGGCATACTAAAGTATTAGTGGAAACCAAATGAAGTAGGGCAAAAAAGGATGGGCACATTTCTAGGTGGCTCTTTGATCAAGGTGCATGGGGTCCCATGCCAGTGTCCTATATGATGTTGTAGATGTTCCATCTCAACTAAACCATGTGACTTTACACAGTGATTTGCAATGATACGTTTGCACATGTTAGGGTGTCATCATACCAAGAAAATATGATTGAAATGTAATATCAACATGTTTTTTCCAATGCTAGAACAAACTCTCAACCCTAACAAGCAATTGAGAATAGTGGAATTCTATAGCCCAAGACAAGTGGTCACTTAATAAAGCATTGCACTAGGTGATAGAAGCAAGAATAAATTGTTGCGATAACTACTTTCCCTGGGCTTATGATGATTTGGCAAGGGCACAAAACTAGAATAAATGTTTGAGAGTTTTAATACACCCACATTTTGGACAACGTGGGATTTTTTCACCCAAGTATGCCAATCTCTTATCAACTATAATACCTCCATAGTTAAACACCAGAAAAATAATGTTTTTTTTTTTTTCACTCTAAGGTAGGATTTCATAATAACTATAACAGATAGAAATAATACAATGCATAGTCATAATAATTAATAATAACAATAGTGTTAAACTAAGGGACACAACCTTAATAATATACACAATTGTTTGTGGCTAGTAAATGCATATAAACATGCTATAAGAACATAGCATTTCATTGTTTTAACATCTAGTACTTCATTAATTCATTATCAATTATATAATTATTATCCTTTATGGAATTCAATCATCTTTCATTCTTATGTTGGATTTTTTGTGTGTAGATGAACTATTGTTCATTACAATGGTATTAGAGTTTCTTCTTAAGTATTTATTCTAGCGTTTGGTCTCACAAAATTGGGTTTAGGTTGTATCAAATTGGGGGTCACCTCAAATTTGGTTTTGGTCATTTAATGCTCAAATTTTTTTCTTAAGAAATATTAAGGCTCTGCTGCGAAAATTGGAGAACAAATCAAAAGTGAAAAAAAATGAAAAAAAAATACAACGAAAACCATTCTATTGTGTAATTTCACTACTGAAAAGATCGAGGCATGAAAAGTAGTGTATACATTCAATGTACAAATAAATCAACATTCAAAAGATGACCATAAAACTTGAGCTCTAGAAAATTAGGAAAATACATCGTTAATATGTACCTCACATAAACTATCTCGTTGAAAGGTACTGCAGTTCTATTACAGAGGTAAACACTGCTAAGACCAAATGCCCTTGGAAATAGTGTCTAGAGTTTTAGATTAAAACTGCAGGTACAAAACGTAGGTGTGTCAAAACTCAACGTGTAGAAATGCTTCTTCCGCTGTTACAACCGTAAAAAACCATGGTTGTCAAGTATCAACGTAAGTAGTTGTAATGTACCAAATGCTTAAAATATCATAACAAAACAGAAGTACACACCATGTATATTATGTGTGTGTGGAGCACAACTCCAAGTTAGATAAGTTACACAATAACTCCTTAACAATAGGAGAACCTTCTCCATATATGCCCCCCCTTGGGGTCATATCATATACATTTAGCCCCATATATGCTCCCCTTGGGTCATAACAATGGTTGTCAAGTATCAACGTAAGTTGTTGTTATAACACCGACCATTAACCAACGATACATATTCCTTTCACTATGTGTGTCAAATTTCTACCAAGCAGGTACCTTGATTTTAGCTGCTACCTTGCTAAACTTGGATGACAAATAAATAAAGAGTGACATAGGGATTCGTCCATTATTTAAATTCACAAATGAATCAAGAGTGACTTAGGGAATCGTCCATTATTCGAATTTACAAAGATAATACAATGTCAACTTGCACCGGGAGTGGAAAGGAAACACCATTTATGAATAAGTAACAACCTTTATTGTATATTAGTTTGTGATAGTTTATATCAAAGTGGGATAAATATGGTATAAATTATATTATGTATATACAAAGTAACAATTAAAAATTATTTATTATTATTTAACGGTTAATGTAACACCCATGTTTCCCCCAGTTTGTAAATATAACTATAACTGGCCAAGAGACTATGACATAATAAATATGTGTGAATGTTTGATTTGATGAACCTTTGTATAAAAGGGTCTATCTATGAATTTTCTGTTATTAATAGAAAATGGTTATGTGTTGCACAACTGCTGAAAGGGGGGAGTTTTCCAAGATAGACCATGGATGCTATGACAGAGATAGTGAGGGAAACCAAGAGTGGTTGAGATGACCCTCACCAAACCGATACTTTATTGGTTGTAACTGATCAATAGTCCTCTGACCCCGAAAAGAATTACCAGTCAGGCTGGTAGTTGGAAGGCCCTCCTCATGAGTTAATGAGGAGATGGGGTAGGGTACCCATCTGTAAGGCTTCCAGACCTGACCATGAGTTGGGGATTCAGACCCACGCAACCTTGCTTGATCTAGAATTGGATCTCAGGACCAAAATGGGTCTAGGAAGGCCTAAAAATCAAAGTGCTCAGAATGGCTTCAAAACGAATGTGTGCATAGGCCTCATCGATACGAACCCAACACAACTTGAATGGGATCAAACATACGTCATATGTGAAAGATATCATGATCTATTCGTTTTGCCAAACATACAAAAATTGATGACTGTGCAGTCTGTACAGTGTTGATGTGGCAGCTGAATGTACATGCCATACATGTGACGTGGAAGTGGTGCATTGGCATGTTGACGTGGAAAGGTGCTGACATGGATGAGTCAAATTGTTACACATGCCACCACTACAAGGGTGACACATGGCACATGCTGACGTGGCAAGGCCGTACAACCGTACGACATGTGGCAGCTGGCTGATGTGGCAGGTATAGTGGCGCTAACTGGGAAGACATGTGGATGAATCAAGTTTGGACATGTGGCAGTTATTTGGCAAATAGTATGGTGCCACATGGCCCAGTCTTAGGTTGCCACATGACACCCCTCCATTGGTCAGTTTATTGGTTGTTTGGGAAAAATTATGGAGGGTCTGTGGGGGTCGAACCCGTGACCTCCATGGGTGCCAAAGTCTTCATGTAGGTCAGGCTACCAACCCGCCTACACAGTGGATCTTAACCATATATGTCGCCACTTCTATTTAAGTTTGAAGGGTTGCTCGATGGGCAAAGAATAGGGTTCGGGCCTAGCCCCATCCCTCGACGGACATGCATATGACCAGTTCCACAGGACCCTACTCTATATATATTCACGTGCAGTTAACGCCACGGTTCAGAATCCGGTTCAACTCCATTTACCACATGTCGACTCACTTTGTATTGGCGGGCGACCACTCCAATCAGCCCCCAGATCCAGGTCACATATGTCCATAGCATATGACCTGTGTATTGTTTGTTGGCATGGATTTGGGGTTAGCGCCTGGTCGGTTGGGCTAGCCTGCCGACCAGGGCGCATAACCAAAGGCTACAACTAAGGGGCTATAACCAAATGCTATGTGCGTGGAGGAATAAGACAGGGCCATATGGCCATTGCACATGACCAGAGGCCAACGAATAAGGGGCCAACCTACCAGTAGTCAGGGCAGGGCCACATGGAGGCACCGAAGTGACCAGGATCTCGGAGAAAGAGGTTGCACCCTTAATATTTTCCATTTAGTGGGTTTTTAACCATATGATATGATTTTAATTGATTTTCTCAGCAGTTTTGAGAGATTTTGGCCAATATTGGATGATCTTGGGCCCTTTTTGAGGCCAGATCTGGGGGGGAAGTTGGGAGTTTGTTAGCAACTTCAGGACTATATAAGCCATATGTTCTTGAAGCCAAAGAGGAGGTTTAGAACAGGAAAATGTTGAAGAATTTTTTAGTCAAAGCCATTTTTATGCAGCGAAGCCATTGAGGAGAGCACCTTTGCAGGTCATTTATGGGAGCTTCGTTCATCTGTTTTCAATGCCGTTAGTTGTGACGGGTTATTGAGATATGGTAGAACATGACCAGATCAGTTTGTAAGCCATTTTTCACTGTTATGATGTACTTATGAATCTTTTAACATAAATAAGAAAGCCACACCCACTGAGACAAAGGCTCGAAGACGTAGGTGAGATTGCCGAACTCCGTTATCAACTTTTGTTGTTATGGTTTGTTGTTTCTTCATTCTTATTTAAAGGTCTGTATATTTCTTTATGGCTTCCATATTTCATCTTTAATTCTTCCTCTTTCATTATTTTACTAAATGGTAAATTAACTCATGCAAAATAACTCAACTATTGTCATTAAAAGATCTTTTCGGATCAAGTGGTATCAAACCAAGGTTGACGGTTGGATCGAGAAAGATAACTTCTCAAAATGAGAAGATGGCATCGAAAGAGGGTCTTTCTCATGATGAGAAAGAGTTTCGAAAGACTTTCTTCTCCATGTCGGAGATGATGAAGGTTCTATATGAGGATTACTTGAAATAGAAGAGACCGGTTCTAGGTGAATATTCAAAGGTTAAAAGTAAAGAAGGAGAGGATCGTCCTCAAATTCCTCCTTCACCTCCTTCTTCTCCATAAACTTCTTCTTCTTCAAGTTCAATTTCTAAATCCACTGCAAGAAAACATTCCCACGAACATAAACAAGCAATTCCTTTACTTAAGCTTGATGTGAAGTTTGAATTACCCATGTATGATGGTGAAGACAATGCAAAGAGTCTTGATAATTGGGTCAGACAGATGGAGGTTTATTGCAGTGTGAAACAAATAAAGGATGAGGCATCTCAAATCAAGTTGGCATCGCTTTGACTTACAGGCACAACACTCATCTGGTCGCAAAGCAAGTTGAAAAATGGCACGGAACAAGTGGGTAATGTATTTCCATCATGGAAAGTTTTTGTTTCTACACTTAGAAAACAATTCTATCCTTTGGGTTATAAAGATAAGGCTTTAATTGAATGGCAAGGTCTTAAACTAAGAAAAGGACAAACAATGCAAGAATACACTGATGGATTTCATAAAATGGCATTAATGTTAGATATTCCTTTACATACCCAAGAAACTCTTATGAAGTATATAGGAGGTTTACCTGCACATATTCGTAACACTATATTTATGTTTGGACCTACTAATATTGATGAGGTTTCTTTTCAAGCAACGTACATTGAGGCAGGGAAAACAAGAGTTGGTGTATCAGGGGAATCGTCTTCAAAGAAAGAGGAAAAAAGGAAGTGGAATGGCAAGAAGACAAATTCAATGGAAAGAAAGGAAGAGAAGTCCTATTGCAAGCATTTCAAGAAAGAAGGGCATGATGAGGACCATTGCTGGCAATTGCATCCTGAGAAGAGACCGAAGTGGTTCAAAGAGAGGAAGGGAAGGAAAATAGTTGCAACAACATCATGACCAACAGACTTGGGATTAGATTCAGGTGACGAATCTAAAGTCTCATTGGTTGGTTTGGTAGGTAAAATTGGTGATGGATTTGATTCTAGAAGTAAATTGTTTCACTTAAGGGTCATTATGAAACATACTAAGGTCGACACATTGATAGATAGTGGATATCAATCTAACTTGATTTCAGAGGAAGTGGTTAAACAATTGGGATTAAACACTCAGATCCATCATAATCCTTACTCACTTAAATGGATAAGCAACAATCATAAATTGCACATAACAAAGTAATGCACATTAAAGTTTGCAATTTCTTATAAGTTTTTGGACGAGGTAACATGTGATGTGGTGCCACTTAATGAATTTGGAATGGTCTTAGGAAGTCCTTATTTGTATGATCGCAAAGCAATCTTCTATAGGGAACATAATTAATATCACTTAATCAAAGCAAGAAAAGAATATGTGGTACATGCTCATCATTTAAAATCAAATCAATCTCTTCAAACAATGGAACAATTAAGAAAGGAAACTCATGCAAGAAACACACCTATAATTGTTTCAAATCAAGTAATTGATCTTAAGCAAGAACATGAGGTGATTGTAGAATGGAAGATCAATCACACTTTGCTTCAAGATAAGCTAATGTCAGGCAAGTATTACAGACATATTAGCTCATTTGTAGTCATATTTATGATGTTATCATTAGTAATGTTGTCAACATGGATGATAGTGGCTTCAGTAAGATGTGACAAATTACAAGTGACTAACAATATGTTGTCAGTTATCATGGTTGTTTTACAATTGATCTTGATGAGACAGGTGCACAGGACAAAGTTTAAAGACAGATAAAAAGTGGGGTGGCCTATCCCACACTTGATGATTGGTTAGTATCCTTTTGGAGTACCAAAAGGTCTTTAGTGGGGAGGTGTGATCCAGAATTGGATCTTGGGACCAAAATGGGTCCAGGAAGGCCTAAAAATAAAAGTGATCAGAATGGCTTCAAAACGGACGTGTGCGTAGGCCTCATCGATACAAACCCAACACAACTTGAAAGGGATCAAACAAACATCATATGAGAAAGATATCACGATATGTTGATTTTGCTAAACATGCAAAAATCAATGACTGTGTAGTTCGTACATTGTTGACGTGGAAGCTGACTGTACAGGTCGTACGAATGTACAAGTGATGTGGCAATGGTGCATTGGCATGCTGACGTGGACAGGTTCTCATGTGGACAAGTCATATTGTGACACATGGCACCACTGCAAGGGTGACACGTGGCACGGGATGACGTGGCATGGCCATACAACCATACAACACGTGGAAACTGGCTGACGTGGAAGGTATAGTGGCGCTAGCTAGGAAGATAGGTGGATGAATCATGTTTGGACACATGGCAGTTATTTGGCGAATAGTATGGTGCCACGTGGCCTAGTATTGGGATGCCACGTGGCACCCCTCCATTGGTCGATTTATTGGTTATTTGGGAAAAATTATGGAGGGTCCATGGGGGTCGAACCTGTTAGCGACGCCATTTTTATTTACAAATTAGAGTCGGTTTTAAAGTCATCTCGTGACCCATGCACTCGAACATGTGAAGTCAGGTATGTAACTACGTAGGTTTTAGGTCAGCAAGTGTCCGGTTGGCCCTTGGAAATGGGAAGGGATGTCAGATTCAAAACTTGTATAAGAGGTACGACTATGTCTTTTCCAAGAAAGTTGAGTCCCGTAGAGAAACCAGTCTCTACGTGCCCCAGGTCAAGTCAAGTGGTTAATAGAGGTCGCGTCAACAAGTACAACATTTATTATCAGTTCATCATGGAGGCCTAAGGAATGAAAAATCACAGCGTTCGTATCATGCACGACTAACAAGCCTTGTCACCTGTATCCTACACACGGGGATTTGACATGGAAAACTTGAAAATTTATTTGGAACATCTTGTCGCCATGAATTTTTTGTCCTCTAGCATGATTTCCTTTCTTGTCCGATTTTTTATAAATCCTGGATGCTCGACATTCTATCCAGTCGTAGAACTAGGCCTCAAACTCTATTTGCAACTTCCCTTGCCAGTCCAGTGTGATCAAAATTTTCCCATCCTGTGTGTTTGTTGGATACACTATGCGAAAAATCCACCATTGGTCGCACCATGGCGACCTCTCAAAGTGCAAGGAAAGATGTGTGGAGCAACAAAACTGTAAGGTTCGATCCCCAAAGATACTGGGATGCATTCTCACCTACAACAGGCATTCCCAAAGACGTAAGATGGACTATTCATTTACCTGCAAAGAAGATCAGAGAAATTCGTAGAAAAGATGAAATGGAGGGATTCACACAGGAAGGAAAGACAAAAAAATCCCTTTCTCCCCAACAAAAAATGCCTCGGAGGAGGGGAAAGCTGAGGAAAAACCAGGAGGTCGTGGAGGCTCAAATTTCAGAAGAACCGTGCGTCAGATTGGTAGCTGAAGAACGACTGAGGCACGCCATTCGGCTAGAACTTGTGATCTGAATTTTATGAGCATAAATAAATTACTACAGATTATTAACATGTGCTTAACACAAACTAATAGAGATACAATAAAACAGGTTTTCTATTCAATAAGGAAATAAGCTGAAACTATAAAATGCAGCGGAAACAAGCTTGCTGGAATGGTGGCGACTTATCTCTGAGAAGAGCTGTGATGGCTGCGCTCATTCGCAAGAAGATGATTACAATGAGACTCTGAAGGAATTTTTATAATAAGAAATAATTCCAAAAACCCTAGACATCCAAAAACCTAACCTTAGGAGATGAAGCGCGAAAAGTCATGTGGGCCCAGTTTGGGTAAGTTAGTACATCAACTTCCAGGGGTCGTAAATTTTGCATACAATCTTCGTTTTAGGCATGTGATAGCCCGTTGGAAAGGTATCATCGAGGAGATTCATTTTGGGGGATAAATAATTCATTTGGATATAATTGAGAATCTCAATCCTGAAAAACCTTCATTTAGGTCCTCAAAATGGCCTTGAAAGTTAACACTGCTAAAAATAGTAAATTGCCAAAATTGTCAGAAAATTGTTTTGAGCCAGTTGGAAAAGGTGGGTGGCCACTGATATCCACCTATATAAATCCTCCATAATTAGGAATCAATGGTATCCATTTCATTGAGTTCCCCCATTAGATGAGGAAATTTCTGCTGAATTTTGTAAATTCTAACGTTGTACAATATCTACTGCAAACTGATATTCAGAAAAGAACAGAAAAGATACAATGACAAATACAAACATTACACAGAGATTTTTCACCTGGAAACCCAAACCGGGAAAACCAGCATATATTATATTGATACATTGTTTTACACTGTTTACAATACAATATACATATAGGAGCCAGCGGCATCCAAAACCCTAACCCAATGACCTGGATTAGTCCAAAAACCCTAATTCCTTAACCGGAAATAGAAAACCATCGGCAAAAAACCATGTTCCTAAAAACCACCTAATATCATGTGGTCCCGGAAATATGTCAGCCCGACGAAAATATGTCGGCCCAAATTTTTTTTTTCGGGGGCGCTGCCCCCAAACCCCCTGCACCCCCCTCTAACCCCCCTGCGCGCCTGGCACAGGAGCTCAGACACTACTACTCGTGCAAATAATATAACACATACCCAACAAATTTGGCCTCGGGTGAGCCACTTGCCTTGGTGCAGAAGCTGCCTTGCTTTGA
Organism: Picea sitchensis; assembly: GCA_010110895.2. Taxonomy (NCBI): domain Eukaryota; kingdom Viridiplantae; phylum Streptophyta; class Pinopsida; order Pinales; family Pinaceae; genus Picea; species Picea sitchensis. The sequence continues at coordinate 165,547 of SNQJ01S0002070.1, forward strand.
CGACTAGATAAAGCTGTATGCTTTGCTATCGAGTGCCCTTGATCTGTGTGTACAAAATATGATCATTGGATGCCTATTGTATGCAGTCGGGGTTGATCTCTATTGGTGTCATCTTCTCTGCTACGTCTGAGGTGTCCAATAATGGTGAGAAATAAGGGCGAAGGAGATCCACGTTGAACACTGGGTGCAGGCCAAGGAAAGGAGGAATGTTGAGCTCAAAAGAATTATCTCCCACGACCTTGGTGATGGTGTACGGCCCATAACGGAGTGGGTGAAGCTTCCGATGGGGTCCTATAAGGCGTTCTTTCTACAAGTGCAACCAAAATTTGTCGCCCACCTGAAACTTATGTGGGACCCGATGTTGATCATGGCGCTGCTTGTACTTGTCATTGGACTTCTGTAGGATATCCTGAACCTGTTGGCGGATGTGCTCGATCCGCTCAATGAACCAGGTGGCTTTGTTAGCTTCAGTTGGAGCAGGAGATGAGTTGGCCGAGGTGACCGCAAGGGGAAGTGCAACATCTATGAGACCCAATGGTTGGAATCCCAACCCCACCTGAAAGGGGCTATGGCCGGTTGAGCTATGCAGGGCTCGGTTGTAGATATGTTGGACATAGGGAATGATCTCATCCCATGTGTGAGGGTGCTTTGAATTATACATACGAAGGATATGTACAATCATTCTATTGACGACCTCGATTTAGCCATCTGTCTGGGGGTGGAAGGACGTGGATTTGGTGAGCTTGGTGTCCATCAGTGACCAGAGGATCGACCAGAATGCGCTGAGAAATTGACTATCCCGATATGAGACAATGGTTTATGGGATTCCAAAATGTACCCAGACTCGTTCAAAGAAGAGATTGGTAGTGGCCTCTTCTGTGATGTTCTTCTTGCAGGCAATCAAAATTGCCATCTTATAAAAGTGATCAACAACCACAAAAACACAGTCATTTCCCCGCTTGGTGGATGGGAGGCCCAACATGTAGTCCATTGAGATGGATTCCCATGGCCTATAATGAGTAGGAAGAGGGTTGTACATACCCTGTTTCTTAGTGGTTGGTTTGGCAATAGCACAGGCAGTGCAAGACCTACTATACTTGCTGACCTCTTGTCGAAGTTTCAGCCAATAGAAATTTTTCTATAGCATCACCACTGTCTTTTCGACGCCAAAGTGTCCTGCCACCTGATTGTAGTGGGATTCCCAGATCAACTACGCTCACTTTCTTGATGGAGAAAAGATATGGATGAGATGACACAACAACCCATCCTGAA
>SNQJ01S0002070.1:175538-219248 GCA_010110895.2 Picea sitchensis
TGTTTGTGACTATACGTCACTGATCAAGTACTTGTATGCTACTTGGTGTGGTAGTAAACCACTAAAGTGTATTTATGTACTACCATGGATAGAACACAGTTGTGTTCTATCAATTGATATTGTGCCAGTTGTCATGGAAAATTATTCAGTTGGATAATAATGATGGTGCTCGTAATGCTACCAGTTGAATGGTCTGTTGTGCTCAATACCATACCTCCCTAGCTAGGAGGGAGTGTTGATATTAAGGTAGCTTTGGGAGGTATGAACCTCTATTGTGACCTATGACGAAATTATAATATTCCGGAAGGAAGAAAAGAAGTAAAGGAAACCCTAGACGAGATGTCGACTGCAGAGATATAATTAATATGAATTAATTAGTACCCAGAAGGAGAAGTCGGACCAGGCAAGCCTGCCAGATTACTATAAATACTGGGTGCCAGTTTCTCATTATTCTCATTCTCAGAATTGCAGAGAGCCATTTGTGTGCACTGCAGTTTGGCAGCTTTGTGCGCAAGTTTTAGGAAAGGTGTTGTGCCAGTTTCTGGGTGGGACTATTTGATCAGATTTGGTTACTTTTCTTGCTTGGTGCATTAGCCTTGCTTGGCTATTGATTTCTACCAGTGTTCTTCTCTGTCAAGGTCAAGGTGCTCGGAGGGTGGCTTCAACCTATGGTTGGGTGACAAGGGTATTGTCAATGGTAAAATGAGCACAATCCTTCATATTCTAACCAAGCCTCCCCCCGGTGCTACGCAGTTGCGGTACGCAGACTCCTTCGAAACTGATTTCACCCTGTTGTTAAGGGAAAGAAGGTCAACGAACCTTGATGCTATAATGAGAAATGCCATCAAAGTTGAAGTAAAATTGATGGTGTCAGGAAAAATAAAACCAAAGTTCAACCGAGGTGACAAGAGACCCCAGGGAGATACGCAGCCGTCGACGTCGCAGTCCTCAGACAATAAATTTGACATGATGATGAAGACCACGAAGAAGTTGATGGAGAGAATGTCAATGGGAAATAGACCTGTTTCCTGAGAACAGAATGACCCACCTCCTAGAAATCCAAACCTCAGGAGAGGTCAAATCCCTCAGATCAGGCAGAGGAAACAAAAGGAGTAAAGGGATCAAGGTGACCAGCAAATGAGACCTCCTTTCCAGAATAACTATGTGGATGACTATTTCGACCAAACGTCTGACGACCAGATAAATTGTTGCAATGACCAAAACCCACGCATATTCCTGATGAAGAGTGAGCATGATCAGTATATGAGTATGAACGAAGATTTCATATCAGAGGTGAACGATGATATGATACTCGAAATAGATGACACGCCATCTTGGGAGACGAAGGAGTTCAGGAAAGGCTATCAAAACGCGATCATGCAGTTCCATAAAAAGTATAACCTCCAGAGCAAGGATGTGCCTGATGAGTTGCAACAGACAAACCCCATAAGGAAAGACTTTGACATACACTCCTCCCACTAGTCGAACAAGGCCGTACAAAGCGACCTAATACGCGAAAGAGAAAGCTAAGTATAAGGAGGAGGTCCCTAAGAAATCCTCAGAGGCAGGTCGTGAGGCAAGCAAAAAAGAGGTAGAGAAAACTTGTTCCCCTTTCAATTTTGAACATGAGATGGACAAAATAAAAATATATGTCCCGTTCAATGAACTTATTAGAAAGGGCGAGTATCGGGAACAAATAATTAAAATGTTGAAAGCAGGGGGGACCCCCGATAGTCTGAATCTTCAAGATGATCACCCCACCATCCTTTTTGGTCTGCGCATTGAAGAAACAAGTGACACCGAAGACTCCCCTCCTTTCTACGTCAGTCTGAAGATCCACGACATGAACTAGCATAACACCATGCTATATTTTGGCATGTCGACAACCTCATGTCAAAGGTGATCATGGACGAACTAGGTTTGGATGTCACCAGGCCATACAAAGACCTTTTCTCTTTTGATTCGAAGAAAGTCAAGTGTTTGGGCCTTATCAAATACCTAGTCGTATCGCTGGTTCAAATCCCCGCTAAGAACATGTTCATGGACGTGGTCGTCGCAGACATACCCCCAAAATTTGGCATGCTACTCTCGAGGTCGTGGGCTGCGAAGTTGAAAGGTACGTTGCATATGGATATGTCATACGCCACTATCCCCATTTTTGGCCACGATAGAAGGCTATACATAGAAGTGCTTTTGAAGTACATGGTAAGAAGCAAGACACAACCACACAATCATCCCATATATGTTGTCAACACCGAGGTGGGGTTTTCTATATTCTACAATGACCTAAATTTTGAAGAAGAGAAGTCGACGACCAACATAACAGTCGACGAGGAGACCGCGCTAGAAACAACAAAATGTGACAACTCAAAAGGCCGCATAGAAAAAAAGCTGTGGAACATGAGTTTTGACAGTGTAGTCAGCTGAGAAGGAGTTGGGGCCAGTGTATAGGTGAGCCCCCCTGAAACAAGCACAAAGCTGTGCTCATACAAGCTCGTGTTTGAGTGCACTAAAAAACTGGTCGAATATGAATCATTGATCTTGGGCTTACAAGTTCTAAACGAATTGGGCGTGGATAAGATAGCAGTGCACAGGGATTCCAAGCTGATCATAAATCATGTGAAGGGTGTATATCAAACCAAACACCCCAGGCTAAGGTCGTACAAAAATTTGGCTTTGGATCTCCTCGAAGGATTCTCAAAATATGACCTATCTGCTATCCCCATAGAGAAAAATCAGATCGTCGATGCATTGGCCACCTCGACCTCGGTTTTTAAGATCCCCATATTCCCCCCAAAAAAGTATGAAATCGAGGTCAAGCACAGGCCAATAGTGCCTGATAATATCAAACACTGGCAGTTGTTCGATGATGATAAGCAAGTGGAAAGATTCCTCCTTATGAGCGACGAGTTCGCTAACACAAACATTGACAAGGAATGTTGTGGTGACGAAGATGATAATGAGGATGCGCACAGCAATGATGACCCTTTCCAAAACTAGATCGCGGGAAGGGACATAATACAATTGAAAATTAATTTTATTTCCAAAGGGGTTGGTGCCGCTGGAAAAACTGTTTGACGAGAATGATGTGGCTAAGAACCCCAAGATCGCTGCAAGCGAAGACGATGTGGAAGACTACAACATCAGGACCGAGGAGAATCCGAAGATGGTAAAATTATCCAAGACACTTAGTCCAGAGGTCAAGCAGGACTATATAAAGCTCATGAAAGATTTCCCGGACGTTTTCGCATGGAGCTACGATGCCATAAAAGTGTATGACACGAAAGTGATCCAACATGTTATCCCTCTCAAGGAAGATCAGAAACCTTTTAAACAGAAGCTGAGACAGATAAATCCCCTGTTACTACCATTGGTCAAGAAAGAGGTAAAAACTCTTTTCGACGCCAAAATCATTGTTTCTTTGAGATTCTCAAAATGGGTAACTAATTTGGTACCCATAAGGAAGAAAAGCGGTGAGATAAGACTGTGTGTGGAATTCCTAAATTTAAATAAAGTGTCTCTCAAGGACCACTATTCCCTTCCTAAAATGGACTACATCCTGCAAAAGGTGGTGGGGTCCCAAAAGATGTCTATGTTAGATAGATTCTCAGGGTATAATCAAATCATGGTCCACCTGGATGACAGAGAGAAAATGACTTTCACAACCCCATGGGGAACATTCATGTACGCCAAGATGTCGTTCGTCCTGATGAATGCTAGAGCCACTTTCCAGGGGGCCATGGACATCATGTTTACTGATGAAAGAGAAAAAATTATCGTGATTTATCTGGACGACATCACTGTGTACTCTGCCTCCGAAAAACAATATCTCGAGCACCTGAAGAGAGTTTTCCAGAAGTGCCAAAAATTTGGCATATCACTGAATCCAAAGAAGTCCCATTTCGTAGTGGAGGAAGGAAAGTTGTTAGGGAACATCATTTCCAAAGAGGGCGTTAAGATAGACCCTAGCAGGGTTGAAGGGATCTTGAAGATTGACACCCTGTGCAGTAAAAAGGAGGTAAAATCCTTCCTGGGAAAGGTAAATGTTTTGAGGAGATTCATCCCAAACCTGGTGAAAATAATGAAACACATAACTTTCATGCTCAGGAAGGGAAATGAGATCAAGTGGAACCTGAAGGCCAATAAGTCTTTTGAGGATATAAAAGTGGCGCTGACAAAGGATCTTGTATTAGATAGCCTGGATTTTACGAAAGACTTCCTCTTGTTTTCATTCGCCTTAGAACACACTATTGCCGACGTGCTGCTACAGAAAGATGAATAGGATTTCGAAACAAATCATGGAAAAGCAAGCGTATGCCTTAGTAAAATCTTTGAAAGAATTCAGAACATACATATTGCACTCCCATGTTATCGCTTGTGTACCTAGCAGTTCGGTAAAGGACATTCTGACTCAACTTGACCCAGAAGGAAGGAGAGGCAAGTGGATAGCAGCCATGTTAGAATACGACCTTGAAATCAAGCCTACAAAGCTGATCAAAGGTCAGGGTTTCACAAAGTTGATGGCGCAGTTAGAATGCAATGCTGTAGGAATGAATTTCATCGATGATATGTCGGAATGTCCCCAAGAAGAAAAAACTGCGCAGGTGCCTCAGCAGTTCATTGACTCGCCATGGTACGTGGACATCATCTTCATGCTTGAAAATCTCCAGGCCCCTCTGGGCGTGAGGAAGACTAAGGCCAGATTTCTCAAGCTCAAAGCGATTAAGTTCTGTATCCTAGAAAACTCACTCTATTGGAAAGATCACGGGGGTATATTGTTGAGCTGTTTATTGGAAGATGATGCAAAGTGAGCCATATGATAGTTTCACAAAGGATATTGTGGAGGACATCACTATTGGAAGACCACTGCGCACAAAATCCTAATGGTAGGCTATTACTGGCCTACAATTTTCGTTGACGTATATAAGGAGGTCTCCAACTACCATGAATTCCATATCTTCGATGGAAGGAGAAAACTACAACCTTTTTGCTGAAGTAGATCTCAGTCGAAGCACCTTTTATGCAGTGGGGTATAGATTTCATTGGAGAGATAAACCTGCCACCATCCACGTAACGCAAGTGGATACTCATGACCACTGACTATTTCACAAAATGGATAAAGGAGATCCCCACAAAACAAGCTACCGACACAATCATTATCCAATTCCTGGAGACAAACATCTTGTCAAGGTTTGGGTGTCCTGTTAAGATCGTTACAGACAATGCATCCACATTAAAGTCTAAGAGGATGGAGAAATTTTTCCAGGATTATAACATAACCCTGGGGCATTCCACGATGTACTAGCCACAAGGAAATAAGTTAGCAGAATCCTCAAATAAGAGCCTGACCAAGATTATTAAAAGACTCCTGCAAGAGAATAAGAGAGCTTGGCATAAAAAGCTTATCTAGGTGTTGTGGGCAGACCAGGTCACCACCAAGAAATCTCTATCAACGTCGTCTTTCCAGATCGTTTACGGCGCGAATGCAATTTTCCCTACTTCATTGGGACCCCTTGTCAGGAAGCTGTTGCAAGAACAGGAGGCCGAGCCAAATGGTGCGTAGAGGAGGATTAATCAGCTAATTCATACGCAGCAGGAAAGAGAGAAGGTGTATAATCGGTCGCAGCTCCATCATGAAAAGATAAAGAAAGCCTTTGATAAGCATTCTAAGCCAGAAGATTTATGGTTGGGTGACATAGTTTTGAGATGGGATGCAAGAAATGAAGGTAAAGGGAAGCATGCAAAGTTCGACCACCTTTGGACGATTCTATTCAGGATCCGCGATCACAGTGGAAAAAATGCTTATTTTCTAGAAGGATTAGATGGAGAAAGTTTTGATTGGGGCCCTGTAAATGACAGGTTCCTAAAACAGTACCTGATGGAATAAAATCCGTTTATGTCATTTGTCATTGTGAATAGTCATTTTATTTTGTGTCGAGTCTGTAGTTCAACATAAATTGAAGCTTGAATCGAAGGCCCTAAGTTTGTGCTGAAGTCTTAGAAGTCGCGTCAATAGGTTTAGTTTGCTTTTGCCAGTGTCCAGAGGTCAAATAAAGCCCAATGGTCAGGCACCTAGTCTACTGTTCTTTGCTACCTCACAGGGAGGATAGCATCCCCGTTGGAGCCAGCTTTTACCGCTGCCATTTTTCTTTCTAAATTAGAGTCTGTTTTAAAGTCATGTCGTGACCCATGCGCTCGAACATGTAAAGTCAGGTATGTAACTATGTAGGTTTTAGGTTAGCAAGTGTCCGGTTGGCCCTTGGAAATGGGAAGGGATGTCAGATTCAAAACTTGTATAAGAGGTATGACTATGTCTTTTCCAAGAAAGTTGAGTCCCGTCAAGAAACCAATCTCTATGTGCCTTAGGTCGAGTCAAGTGGTTAATAGAGGTCGTATCAACAAGTACAATAGTTATTATCAATTCACCATGGAGGCCAAAGGAATGAAAAATCATGACATTCGTATCATGCATGACCAACAAGCCTTGTCACCTATATCCTGCACGTGGGGATTTGCCATGGAAAAGCTGAAACTTTATTTGGAACATCTTGTCGCCATGAATTCAATGTCCTCTAGCATGATTTCCTTTCCTGTCCGATTTGTTATAAATCCCAGATGCTCGACATTCTCTCCAGTCGTAGAACTAGGCCTCAAACTCTATTTTCAACTTCCCTTTCCATTCCAACATGATCAAAATTTCCCATACTGTGCGTTTGTTGGATACACTGTGCACAAAATCCACCATTGGTCGCGCCATGGAGACCTCTCAGAGTGCAAGGAAAGGTGTGCGAAGCAGCATAATTGTAAAGTCTGAGCCCCAAAGAGATTGGGATGCATTCTCACCTGCAACAGACATTCCCAAAGACGTAAGATGGACTATTCCTTTACCTATAGAGAAGACCAGAGAAATTCACGGAAAAGTTGAAACAAAGGGATTCACACAGGAAGGAAAGCCAGCAAAATCCCTTTCTCCCCAACAAAAAATTCCTCGGAGGAGGGGCAGGCCGAGAAAAAACCAGGAGATCGTGGAGGCTCAAATTTCAGAAGAACCATGCGTCAGATTAGTAGTTGAAGAATGACTCAGGCGTGCCATTCAGCTAGACCCTGCTGGGGGATCGAGCCGCAAAGAAAGAACAAAATAGGGAAGGGGAATATCACAGAAGCAAATGAGCAAGTGACATCTCAATAACTGTAGCAAGCGAAACTAGCCATCGCTGAGCTCTATCAGGAAAACATGGAATTACGACGACAACTAGCGACAAAGGCCGTGGAAGCGTCTGCAACGCAGGGTCACGAAGGGAACGTGGCGTGGTTGAAGAGGTAGCTCATAGAGGCACAAGACACCATTGTATAGCTGTGAGAAGAATAGAAAGTGACGGAAGAAAGACATGAAAAACATTCCAGAGAATGCGAAGCAACCAAGAAAGAATCTCGCGTAGCTCTCGCCAGCATGCAGGAAAAACAAGTTTAGTTGGAGCCCGTCTCTGCACCCGCTAAAGAAGAGACAAATCTTGGTAGTTTTGAAAGATACGTTTTCCCTGAAGTACGCTACCATTTTGATAACGGCTACGACAATATAACAGTTTCTTACTGTGCGCAACTCTCGACAAATGATCACATCACTGAAATTGAAGCTGTTATTTACAGACAACAAGCTCCCAACAGACACCTATTCGCCAGGACACTTGCTCAAAGGAACACAATGACACATATTGTCTCCATGCTAGAGCCTGACCGACGATCAGATACCGTGGAGAAATTACAAACAGTCATAAGTAAAAGGGCGTGATTATTGTCTATTTTTGGAAACACTATGTGAAGAGTCTCCAATGCATGTTCTTCAGTTTTCCTAGTTTCTATGGGTTAGCAGTTAGGAAGTAGGGTAGCCCAAGCGACACCCTTGTTTATATATTTCATCTTTTCGATGTAAGAAGGGTTGGTTGGAAAATTTGGTAGAGGATAGCTATTGTATGTAATCTGAGTTTTGACCGAAATTTAATGCAAAGGTCATGTGATTTGATGAAAAGATTCTAGTTGTAATAGTTGGATGTATTGTGCTTCTTTCTTCGCATATGTGCTTTCCTATTATCTTTATTTCATATCTCTTTTTGTCTATTTCAGAACGAATTATCAAACCTGCAGATTCACTGTACAGTTCCCCTTGTTCGCGCCACTTAGACAAAATGTTTTCCTCTCAAGCTAACTCCGAATTCGTCCACAATGACGCTCCTGAGTTACTTCTTGTGTTTTATCCCGCCACACATTATGGTTTACACTGAAGGTTGTTGCTCGCCTAGACTTATCCTCTCGAATCCAATCATTGAGTCATTTGTCCCGTCTCTTCCTCAGATCGACCCCATAGCCCAAGTCTTACTTTTCTGCCCCAATATAACCAGAACCCATTTTATCATAGATGTTAAATCTAGCCATTTGTTTCCAAAGTCATATCCTACGCGGAGACCGTGCCATTTCTGAGAGAGCCCTCTCCAGATCTGAAAGGTTTGTTTTGGGTCTCAAAGTGGGTTTGAAAAAGTTACCTTCGTCGTCTGTTTATCAACCGAACATATTTACATAGTGCTAACAGGACCCGTGACCTCCATGGGAGGAAAAGTATTCACGCAGGTCGGGATACCAGCCCGCCTACATGGAGAATATTAACCATATACGTCACTACTTCTATTTAAGATTGAAGGGTTATTCGATGGGTAGAGAATAGGGTTGGGGCCTAGCCCCATCCATTGACATAAATGCATACAACTAGTTCCATGGGACCCTTCTCTATATATATTCATGCACGGTTAATTCCATGGTTCAACTCTCGGTTCAACTCCATTCTCCATATGTCCACTTACTTTGTATTGGCAGGCGACCACTCTAGCCAGCCCCCAGATCTAGGTCGCATACGTCCATAACATATGACCTATGTATTGTTTGTTGGCACGGATTTGGGGTTAGTGCCTAGTCGGTCGGGCTAGCCCGCTGACAAGGGCGCATAACCAAATGCTACGACTAAGGGGCTATAACCAAATTCTATGTGCGTGGAGGAATAGGACAAGGCAATATGGCCACTGCACATGACTAGAGGTCAATGGATAAGGGGCCATCCTACCAACAGTCAGTGCAGGGCCACATAGAGGTGCCCAAGTGACCAAGAGAACAGAGAAAGGGGATGCGCCTTTAATATTTTCCATTTAGTGGGTTTTTAACCATATGATATGATTTTAATTGATTTTCTCAACAGTTTTGAGAGATTTTGGCCAATATTGGGGGATCTTGGGCCCTTTTTGAGGCTAGATCTTGGGGGGAAGTTGGGATTTTGTTTCCAACTTGAGGCCTATATAAAACAGAGGTTCTTGAAGCCAAAGAGGAGGTTCAAAATAGGAAAATTTTGAAGAATTGTTGAGTCAAAGCCATTTTTATGCAGGGAAGCCATTGAGGAGAGCACCTTTGCGGGCCATTTCTGGGAGCTTCGTTCATCCATTTTTAGTGTTTTCAGTTGTGAAGGGTTCTTTAGATCTGGTAGAACATGACTAGATCAGTTTGTAATCCGTTTGGCATTGTTATGATGTACTTATGAAGCTTTGAACATAAATAAGAAAGCCACACCCACTGAGCCAAAGGCTCGGAGACGTAGGCGAGATTGCCGAACTCCGTTATCAACTTCTGTTGTTATGGTTTGTTGTTTCTTCATGCTTATTTCCATATCTATATATTGCTTTATGGCTACACTTTTTCATCTTTAATTCTTCCTCTTTCATTATTTTCCTAAATGGTAAATTAACTCATGCAAAATAACTCAACCATTGTCATTAAAAGATCTTTTAGGATCATTGTCGAGGAAGGAAACAAAGGAAGTGATTGGGAGGACAGAGGGGATCACAAAAAAGTAAGAGTAGAGAAACAATCTCCAAAAAAAAGAGAGTAGAGAGCATGTTTTCGACTCTGGAGTTGAGAGAAAAGTTGATAAGCAAGCTCGTTTGGTAGTAAGAAGCCATCGACAGGGTCTCACTACAAGATGATAAACGAGGCTGATGAGTGAATGATAAAGTGATAACGCATAATTCCTTGCTTGGTGTAGAGAGAACCAGTTGCCAAGATCCTGTTGGAGGAGGAGAGTAACCTATGTCCCTGACTGTCGTGGAGCAAGGAGAAAGAATCTCTCTCAGAGCATCATGGTCTAGCTCGGGGGTGGCCAACGGTAAATTCATCAGTAGTGGATGTGCCTATGGTTGGGTGGAAACATGCACCCATTTTAGCAGTTGCTTCACATTCTCCAGTTCTGATAAGTATTTTCATACTATGTGTAATACATTAGATGCAATGATTGAATGATGTGTTTATGGTTAAGTGTTGCAGTGTTTGAACAATTATTATAAATGCTCATTTTCTTTTGTAAACTGCTATATTTACATGGTCTTTGATTTACCTCAGTTTAGCCGCTATAGATTTATGGGATGTGAATCCGTAGGAGAGTCAGGGTAGAATTAACTGAGACGTCTAAGTCCTGCCGACCTTTTTAGTTTACCGTAGCGGGAATGTCAAGTTCAACTCTGTGGGAGAAGGGAGTTTCCTTCATATTTTCCACCCATGCGAAGGAGGGCTCATAACCATGGCCTTAGTCAAGTCTCGACTAAGAGCTGAGTGTATCCCAAAAACTCCATATGATCCCATATGACCCAGGGTTGGAAATCCCTCGCTAAGCACGAAAGGAGTGAAGCTACTTTGGCTTCAAAACTTTGGGACTTATGACTCCCCAACTCTAAAAAATAGACGAAGGCCGAAGTTGTGAATTGATGAGGGCTGTGAATATGGGAATCCCATGGAGATCTCTCTCCATCGTTATATCATACTTAGGAAGGGCTAGCATTAAGTAATTCGGTGAAGTCCTGCTTGGGGAGAATAGGGGTGGTCTAGCGCCGAGACTGCCAAATACAGGAGTCGCAAAGTTAATATTGATCGTTGAGAATAGAGGGACGTGTGTCCACAGATCAACGACTATCCAAAAGTTTAGGTATTCGATGGTATCAATGTGAATACATAGGGACACACAAGTTTCCCTGGAGCTCTGCAAGCCAGAGTAAATCCTGGCTGTGAATGCTAGGTACACTTGGCGATATATTGGGCATGATTCAGAGATTCAAAACTCCAGGAGGAAGCTGAAAGTTGCACGCCAATCTCCCGAATGTTGAATTTACAAAGTGACATAGACCCTCGATCCTCATATCCTTTGTGATTCCTCTCATCCATCGATCTAAGGACTCCATTAAGAATCCCTCTTAACTATCCAACCAACCGGGAATGCGTCGTGGAGCGACACACGACCCCGTTTTGTTCCCTGTCAAATGTCATCCGTTGGACCAGAGTCATTGGATGAGAGGCTACGTGGAAAGAGATCCTATAATCTGGAGACTTGGTACTCTGGAGGAACTTAGCCAAGAGTCCTCAAAGTTTGAAGACTCCCGAAGTCATGAACAACGAAGTAAATCCAAACCGTTGACAGGTAGAGAACACATGACACCAGATCCGATAGTCCGGAGACTTGGCCCTCCGGGGGATTCGAGATTTGGTGAGTTGATACGCTCCGAAGTTTGGAGTTGCGAAGTAGCGAGAACTGTGGATCTATGGATCCACGTGGATAAACCTCGACCGTGAGGTTTGAAATAAGTTAGAAGGTTGTATGTCTGGGGATGACGTGGCTCACTGACATCATCTAGGGTGACATGGACCCACAACTAAGGTGCCATGTGTCATCGGGATATGGATGTTTTGTAGACCCCTTATGCCTATTAGAACTTAACATGTGTCACCTCTGGACCTTGCTACGTGTCAGCCTCTCGTACGTGCCTACTTGGAAAAAGTAGTTGGTGATGTGACCGGGACTCCAGAGGATTTGGGTGTAGTATCATAGAGAGACAAAAAGGCCTGAAGGCCGGAACTACATGGCAAGCTTATGGGACTTCAAGAGTTTGGGACTCTGGGAGGTGTCACACGTAGACAAAAAGGGGTTCTCAACACCGAATGTTGAAGTATCCCTAGGCATATATCTTAATAAAGAGGAAGATCCATCATCAAGTTAAATGGTGGATGGATCTCCACCATAGATACACTAGTGCTAGGAGATCCAGGACTTCGGGGAAGTCTGGGTGACATGTATGAGATGGACCCACGTGGATGCCATGTGGCCCTTGACTAATAACGCCCAAAGAGCTTCGAGAGGCAATCACTTGCAAACCATAACTCAACTTTTAGTGTGGGGGCGACTGTTATAAAGCTTGGGGCGAGCAATAACAAATAGAGATCTCATATTTAGGATTTGATATAGTTAGGAAGAAAAACATTATGATGCCCCACCCCTTAAAAGAGTATTTAGGGGTCGGGTGTGTTACAAATTGGTATCAGAGGATGGAAACAACACTTTGCCTGCTTGGGCTCATGCATGAGTCGCATAAAAATATTATTAGAGAACTTTATGTGGTAACATCCTACCTTATCCCCCTTCTATAAGAAACTTGTCTGAACCTCTACTGAAGAGAAGAACGAAACCTTCTATGGTTGATAGATGTTTCAGAAGTCTGCATTGTATGTTGCTAATATGTCCAAATAAAGAAGCTAACTTCACTTTGCAATGATATGTGTTGTTCATGAATTGGTATATTAATAACTAACATNGTTACAAATTGGTATCAGAGGATGGAAACAACACTTTGCCTGCTTGGGCTCATGCATGAGTCGCATAAAAATATTATTAGAGAACTTTATGTGGTAACATCCTACCTTATCCCCCTTCTATAAGAAACTTGTCTGAACCTCTATTGAAGAGAAGAACGAAACCTTCTATGGTTGATAGATGTTTCAGAAGTCTGCATTGTATGTTGCTAATATGTCCAAATAAAGAAGCTAACTTCACTTTGCAATGATATGTGTTGTTCATGAATTGGTATATTAATAACTAACATAAAATGTTTTATCAACACTTAAGCAGTCCGTGAATAGTATGAAAACTACAATGTAAGGGATAGTGACACACCATGAGTTGGGGGAGAGCTCCCACAACAAAGAGGAAGAATATGATGAAAGGAGGGTGGTGGAAACCCCTCCAGATTTGTTCGAAACTGTAAGAAGCCTCATGGAAGAATTACAGAGTTGTAAGGTTGACAATGAAAGGATGATAAAGGAGTAGGAAAAGTAGATTGAAATTATTGTAGTCCTACTGCAAATTCTATCAGATATACAAAGGCAATTGCAACATGGTCCAACTTCCATTCATGTGAACATGCATCATACTAAGAAAATCCAAGTCCACCTTAGATACAAAAGCATGGTCCGGAAAGTGGCCACACCAGGAGGAGCACCTCAAGGAAGGCCCAACATGGAGCCAAGAGACACTCACCAAAATATTCCTTTAAGGACACTGACAACTCCAAGGGATATTCTAGTGGCCAAACTAGTTCCCATTCTCAGACGAGAGGAAAGGAGAGGAAACATTCCAAGAGTCATGACCCTGAAGAGTTCAAGAAATCCAAACCACTCACCTTCAATGGAAATATTAAGAAGGGGGAAGAAGCAAAAGTTTGGCTACTCAGCTTGAAGAAGTACTTCAGAGTCCATGAATACTATGAAAACTTAAAGGCTCGGATATCCATTTTCAACTTGAATGGGAAAGCTTCCATTTGGTGGGATGACCTTAGGAATGTGAAAGGAATCCATGAGAAGGACTTGTCATGGAAACAATTTGAGAAACACTTCAAGAAGAAGTATTTGTTAGAAAAGTACTTTGATGGGAAGACCAAAGAGTTCTATGAACTCAAGCTAGGACAACTCACCATAGATGAATATATCAACAAATTTCTCGAGTTGATGAGGTATGCGCCCTACATAAAGGATGAAAAGGTAAAGATGCAATGATTTATTAGTGGATTACCTCAATCCTACAAGGACATAATTGAGTTCGATGAGCCAAAGACATTAGAAGATACTATTTGAAAGGTAAGGTATTGCTATGATCAATTCAAGAGTAAGAAAGAACCCCATGAAGACTGGAAGAAGAGAAATGATTCAGGATTCAAGAAGAAGGGGTTTAAATCCTCAAGATTTAAGAATCATGGGAAAAGATCTAGGATGAGCCTTCCTACCAAGAGTGTGTATCAATTTTTTTTTCCATCCCAGAGTGGAAATAAACCAATTGGAGCAGTTCTAAGTAAGACTGATAACACAAAGAGAGAACCCTTGAAATGTTGGGGTTGTGGAGAGGAACATCTGCCGAGGGATTGTCCGCATAGACAACATAGAAATAAGAGGGTCTACAACGTCCAAGAGGATACCATAGTCAATGATCTGGCCATGAGCATGCCACAAATTTATGCAGCCTTGGATAATAGACAAGTTGACCACCAAGCTTCAGTGGTGGAGATGGAAGGTACGATTTCCAACCATATTGTTTCCATTTTAATTGACCTTGGTTCTAATTTGAGTTATGTTTCCCCTCAAATTGTTGACAAATGTATATTGCAACAAGTTAAGCATGTTAAATCATGGCTAGTACAACTATCCACTGGAACCAAAAGAAAAGTAACATAGGTCATACCAACATGCCAATTCATTATAAGTATATTACCCACCCAAGCGAACCTAAAAATGCTCCCTTTAGGATCTTATGACCCGTTGATTGACATGGACTGGTTGGCTACCCACAAAACCAAGTTGTATTGTTACAATAAAAATTTGGAGTGTGAAGATGGAGAAGGAAGAAGGGTAACCCTACAAGGGATTCAAAGGCCTGTCTCAGTGAGACAAATATCAACCCTCCAAGTGAAGAAGTATTGCAGAAATGGATGTCCCTTGTATGCAATACAAGTGTTGAACTCTGTTGAGAACAAAAAACCCAGCTTAGAGGACCATCCCATATTAAGAGAATATAAATATGTATTCTTGTAAGAGGTGCTAGGTCTACCTCCAAGAAGGGATATTGAATTTTCAATAGAACTTGTACCAGGAGTGGTGCCAATGTCTAGAACACCCTATAGAATGAGGACACCAGAGATAATTGAGCTCAAACTATAACTGAAGGAGATGTGGGACAAAGGCTACATTCGGCCTAGTGTGTCTCCATGGGGAGCACCAGCCTTGTTTGTGAAAAAGAAAGATGGCACACTCAGACTATGCATAAATTATAAACAACTCAATAATGACCATCAAGAATAAGTATCCCTTACCAAGGATCCCTGACTTGTTTGACCAATTAAGGGGTGCTACAATATTTTCCAAGATTGAATTGAGGTCTGGATACCATCAGGTCCGAATTAAAGATGAAGACATCCACAAGACAACCTTTAGGACAAGATACCGTCACTATGAATTTGTGGTGGTGCCATTTGGGCTTACCAACGCACCAACCACTTTTATGTGCTTAATGAATAATGTACTCAGAAAGTTCTTGGATAGGTTTGTATTGGTTTTCATTGATGATATCCTAATCTATTCCAAGAATAAGGAAGAGCATGAAGAACATTTCAAGCTAGTACTTCTAGTGCTAAGAGAACATCAACTCTATGCTAAGCTTAGTAAGTGTGACTTTTTCCAGAAAAAAGTCCATTACTTAGGCCATGTTATTTCTGAGGAAGGAGTGGTAGTTGATCCTAACAAGATTAAATCCATCATGGATTGGCCTACCCCGAAGGATGTATCTGATATCAGATCCTTTATGGGCCTAGCAGGATACTATAGGAGATTCATAAAGGTATTCTCCAAGATTGGGTGCCCAATCACATCCCTTCAAAAAAAAAGGGGGTTAAATTCATTTGGACATCAATATTTGAAGAAAGATTTCAAGATCCGAAATACCTTCTAACCAATACGCCCGTGCTGAAGATTCCAGACCCAAACAAGGAATTCCTTGTGTGTATAGATGCCTGCAAGGAAGGGCTCGGAGGAGTCCTTATGCAAGACGGACATGTGATTTGCTATGAATCCAGAAAATTGAATGAGCATGAAGTCAACTATGTGACACATGATGTGGAATTGGCTGCCATAGTACATGCTTTAAAAATGTGGACGCATTACCTCTTAGGAAGAAGATTTGTGCTTATGACAGACCATAGTGGGTTGAAATATTTTTTTGACCAACCAAAACTCAATGTTAGACAAGCTAGGTGGATGGCTCTCCTTAGTGAGTTTGATTTTGAAATCAAACATATCAAAGGAAAGGAGAATAGGGTGGATGATGCCATTAGTAGAAGTATGAAAGTGATTCACTTGGAAGCTATAAGCGCCAATGAATCAAACATGAAAGAAAGAGTAAAAAGTGCACAAGAAACACATGCATTTTTCAAGACCGTGACATCATACCTGAAGCAAGATCCCACAAGGCTGAAGTATGAAGGCTATCAAATGCTTAACGATGTCCTGGGATAAATTACAAGGGAATATTGTATATTCCGAACTGTGACGACTTGAAGAGGTTCATAATGGATGAACTACACAAAATACCATATACTAGTCATCCTGGTTATTATAAAATGATCACAACCACTAGGAAACTATTTTATTGGATCAGACTGAAAAAGAAAATAGTTGATTACTTAGCTAAGTGTCTAGAATGTCAACAAGTCAAGGCAGAGCACCGACACCCAACATGGTTGTTGCATCCCCTACCAATTCCCGAATGGAAGTGGGAAACCATCTCCATGGATTTAATCACAGGATTACCAAGATCAACCAAACAAAACGACGCCATCATGGTAGTTGTGGACAAACTAAGCAAGGATTCTCACTTCATACCCATAAAAAAAAATTGCAAGGAAATATATATTGCCAGCATTTTTATGAAAGAGATATTTAGACTGCATGGAATGCCTAAGGAAATTATATCCGACAAAGATATAAAATTTACTTCAAAATTTTGGAAATCTCTGTTTGCTGGTTTTGAAACAAAATTGCTCTTTAATACAACCTATCACCCTGAAACTGATGGGTAGACAAAGAGGGTAAACCAAGTGTTAGAAGACATGTTGAGGATGCATGTAATGCATCAACCCAATAAATGGGAGGACTACCTACCGCTGGTAGAATTTTCCTACAACAATGGCTATCAAGAGTCATTAAAAATGAGCCATTTTGAATCCCTCTATGGAAGGAAATACAACATTCCAATCAACTGGAACAACCCAGTAGACAAAGTTACAATTGGAATAGATATGCTAAAGGAAATGAAACAACAAGTAATGATCCAAATCAGACAAAATCTAAAGATAGCCCAGGATAGACAAAAGAGCTATGCAGACATGAAAATGACTCCTAGAGAGTTCAAAACAGGGGATCATGTGTATCTCTGAGTTACACCCAAGAAAATCTCTTTGATGATGGGAGCTTGTGCCAAGTTGGCACCTCGATATTGTGGACCCTTTGAAGTTTTGGATAGAGTGGGGCCAGTAGCCTATCTACTAGAATTTCCTTCCACAATGAAGGCACATAATTTTTTCCATGTTTCTTTATTAAAGAAGTATGTACATGATTCTAATCATATTATTGACTGGTCTGTGATTCAGGTGGAACCTGAGGGAGAATTCCCGCTAGAAACTCAATGCATAATAGACATGAAGGAAACCCCACTCAGGAACATAACCATTGCACATGCCAAGGTGTAGTGGAAACACTTTGGCCCAGATGAGGCTACATGGGAAAGGGAGGATGCCATGAAACATGCTTATAGATTTTTGTTTACTTCTGTATATACAGAGCACATCGACAGAAAGAACATCGAGGACGATGCTCCTTTAATGGGGAGGGGATTGTAACACCCCTGTTTCCCCCAATTTGTAAATATAAATATAACTGGCCAAGAGACTATGGTGGACTAAATATGTGTGAATGTTTGATTTGATGAACCTTTGTATAAAAGGGTCAATGTATGAATTTTATGTTATTAATAGAAAATGGTTATGTGTTGCACAATTGCTGAAAGGGGGGATTTTTCCAAGATAGACCATGGATTCTATGAGAGAGATGGTGAGGGAAACCAAGAGTGGTTGAGATGACCCTCACCAAACCAATACCTTACTAGTTGTAATTTCTCAACAGTCCTCTAACCCCAAAATGAATTACTAGTCAGGTTGGTAGTTGGAAGGCCCTCCTCAGGAGTTAATGAGGAGATGGGGGAGGGTACCCATCTGTAAGGCTTACATACCTGACCATGAGTTGGGGATTCAGACCCACACAACCTTGTTGAGGAAGGCAAGAAAGGAAGTGATTGGGAGAACAGAGGAGATCTACAAAAAAATAGAGTAGAGAAACAATCTCCAAAAAAAAGAGAGCAAAGAGCATGTTTTCGACTCTGGAGTTGAGATAAAATATGAGAAGCAAGCTCGTTTGGATGTAAGAATCCATGGGTAGGGTCTCACGACAAGCAAATAAAAAAGTCTAATGAGTGACTGAGGAAGTGCTCGTGCAGACCTCCTTGCTTGGTGTAGAGAGAACCAGTTGCCAAGATCCTGTGGGAGGAGGAGAGTAACCTTCGTCCCTGACTGTCGTGGAGCAAGGAGAAATAATCGCTCTCATAGAATCATGGTCTAGCTTGGGGGTGGCCAGTGGTAAATCCGTCAGGAGTGGTTGTGTCTATGGTTGGGTGGAAACAAGCACCCCTTTCAGCAGTCACTTCACATTCTCCAGTTCTGATAAGTATTTTCATACTCTGTGTAATACATTGGATGATATGATTGAATGTCTGTGTCTATGGTTACGTTTTGCAGTGTTTGAACATTTATTAGAAATGCTCATTTGCTTATGTAAACTTCTATATTTACATGGCCTTCAATTTACCTCAGTTTAGCCACTAGAGAGTTATGGGATGTGAATCCGTAGGAGATTCGGGGTAGGATTAACTTAGATGTCTAAGTCCTGCCGATCTTTTTAGTTTACCTTAGTGGGAATGTCAAGTTCAACTCTGTGGGAGAAGGGCGTTTCCTTTAGATTTTCCACCCATGCGATCAAGGGCTCATAGCCATGGCCTTAATCAAGTCTCGACTAAGAGTTGAGTGTATCTCGGAACCTCCATATGATCCCATATGACCCAGGGTTGGAAACCCCTCGCTAAGCTCGAAAGGAGTACAACTACTTTGGCTTCGAAAGTTCGAGACTTATGACTCCCCAACTCTTGAAAACAACCGAAGGACAGAGTCGCGAATTGATGAGGGTCATGGATCTAGGAATCCAATGGAGATCTCTCTCCGCTATTAGATCGGACTTAGGAAGGGGTAGCGTTAAGTACTTCGACAAAGTCCTACTTCAGGAGAATAGGGGTGGTCTAGTGCCGAAACTCCCGAATGTCAGAGTTGCGAAGTTAATCTGGACCGTTGAGAATAGAGGGATGCGTGTCCACAGATCACCGACTATACGAAAGTTCGGGTATTCGGTGGTATCAATGTGAAGACATAGGGATGCACAAGTTTCCATGGAGCTCTGTAAACCAGAGTAAATCCTTGCTGTGAATTCTAGGTACATGTGGCGATAGATCGGGCGTGGTTTGGAGATTCAGAACTCCGGGAGGAAGCTGAAAGTTGCACGCCAAACTCTCGAATGTCGAATTTACAAAGTGACGTAGACCGTCGATCCTCGGATCCTTCGGGATCCCTCTTAGCCGTCRATATAAGGACTCCGTTGAGAACCCCTCTTAACTGTCCAACCAACCGGGAACGCGTCGTGGAGYGACACGTGGCCCTCTTTTGTTCCTTGTCAAATGTCGTCCGTTGGACCAAAGTCGTTGGATGAGAGGCTACGTGGCAGGAGATCCTATAGTCTGGAGACTTGGTACTCCAGAGGAACTCAAACTAGAGTCTTCAAAGTGTGAAGACTCTTGAAGTCTTGAACGACGAAGTAAATCTCAACCATTGACATGTAGAGAACATGTGGTGTCAGATCCGATAGTCTAGAGACTTGGCCCTCCGGGGGATTCAAGATGTGGTGAGTTGATATGCTCCAAAGCCCAGAGTTGCGAAGTAACAGGAACCGTGGATCTATGGATCCACGTGGACATACCTTGATCATGAGGTTTGAAATAAGTTAGAAGGTTGTATGTCTGGGGCTGACGTGGCTCACTGACGTCATCCAGGGTGATGTGGACCCACAACTAAGGTGCCACGTGTCACCGATATATTGACGTTTTGCAGATCCCTTATGCCTATTAGAGCGTGACATATGTCACCCCCTGATGAGGGCACGTGTCACCCCTGGCCCTTGCTACGTCGTGTCAGCCTCTGGTACATGCCTGCCTAACCAAAGTAGTTGGTGATGTGACCGAGACTCCGGAGTATTTGGGGTGTAGTATCGTAGAGAGACCAAAAGGCCCAAAGGCCAGAACCATGTGGCAAGCTTACAAGACTTCGGGAGTTCGGGAATCCAAGAGGTCTTGTGCGTAGACAAAAAGAGGCACTCAGTGATGAATACCAAAGTATCCCTAGGCATATGCCTTAATAAGGAGGAAGATCTGTCATCAGGTTAAATGGTGGATGGATCTCCACCATATATACAAGAGCGTTAGGAGCTCCGAGACTTCGGGGAAGTCTGGGTGATATGTATGAGATGGACCCATGTGGATGCCATGTGGCCCTTGACTAATAACGCTCGAAGAGCTTTGGGAGGCAATAACTTGCAAACCAGAACTCAGATTTTAGTGTGGGGGCGACTGTTAGAAAATCCAGGGCGAGTAGTAGCCAATGGAGATCTCGGATTTAGGATTTGAGATAGTTAGGAATAACAAAATTATGATGCCCCACCTCTTAAAAGAGTATTTAGGGGTCAGGTGTGTTACAGTTAAATGAGAATGCAAGTAAATTAAGGGAGATTTTCATACTAATGTTCTTAATAAGAACCATATAAATATTAAAAAATATATATTTTATTTGAAAATTTGTCATGGAAACATTTGCTCACTTTTGAACATTTTGGGATACAACATCTAAGTTATCCTAGAGCCATTACAACATCTAGGTTCTTTGTAGCTCTCTTAAAGTCCACAACATTGTTTTGCTATGAAACATAATGTTACGCAAAATTACCAAGTAGTATTAAAGATGATGCAGTGAATAGCACTCGAGAACAACCAAACATTTTTCTTCTATGGTCTTGGTCTGGCCTAGTACAAATGTTGTTTTATAATCGTGAGGACAAATATAAATTATATAGATGGGTGGTGGAGATGAATGAAATATATCCCAAGGGAAAGGGAATAGCCTTATTGAAACAAGTAAGCCCATCAAAGCCAAAGATTAGAACGAGGTCCATTCAAAGACAAAGTGTGAGGTGCTCGAATGTGCAGTAAGCCCTTCAAAACCAAATACTGGAATGATGTACTTTCAAAGACAATGTGTGAGGAGTTGGAATCACAGGTTGAATATTGTGTGCAACAAATAGAGATAAATATGTTTGCTCTTATTGAATTAGAGAAACAATAAAAGAATGTTTCTGAGCAAAAGATGGTGCATTCCCTTTCGTAATAGAGGTTGCAAGAAGATAAAGATAAAAAGCTTATGAAAACATTATCCAACAATCATAAGATAAGCGTTTAGGATGTACAAATAAGCCTAGTAGGCGTAGTGCTCAATGTTTTGTTGACCACTTGTCAACTTCCAAGTCCCAATGTTAAGGATAATTTTTTTATGGAAACACTATCTAGCAATATGTTAAAGAGTTGCAACAAAATAGGACAAGCGTTTAGGATATATAGATAGGCGTACTGCTCTCCTTGTTCAATTTCTTGCGGACCACTATGCAACTTTCAAGTCCCAATGTGTCCAGGATATATAGATAGGCTTACTGTTCTCCTTGTTCAATTTCTTGCGGACCACTTGTCAACTTTCAAGTCCCAATGTTCAGAGGTAACTCCCATGAGTTAAACGTACCACTTGTCAACCTTCAAGTTTCAATGTGCAGAGGTAACTTGTAGGAGTTAAACGTTGTGAAATTGATTTCATATTAATAGTCTAATTGTTTTATGTTTAGTTTTTTTTTTGGGTGATATTTTGTGTTTAATTTTGCCTAAATTTTTGTGAGAAATTGTTGGATTTGCATATTTGAGTAATTAATTCTATATAAAATGAATACCTCAAGAGTTTTCAGCAGACTGAATTCATTTCTGCATTTAGAAATACAATGTAAACAACATAAACTTATAATTTCATGCAGATTTATTTAGTCCAATTACAAAGAAAAAGACCAAAACTTAAAACAATTAAATACCCCTAAATCAAAAGCAACCAACATTAATTTCCCCAGAACACACTAAATCAGAAGCAATCTTCCCAGAAAACACAATCGCTACACATCCGAAAGGCTTTGACATGTGAACCATCATTTAATGGAAAACTAAGTATTAAACTTTGACATGTGAGCCATCATTTAATAGCATACTAAGTATTGTTAAAACACTAATCATAAGTTAGTTGGTTAGTTAAGTTAACCTAACTGTTATACTGTTACATGACAGTTATGGTCTTTTGTATTATAGATGTACATCTATGTACATGATTATTTATGGAAGCATTGATGAATATAGTATGTCTTTTCTGCCTTTGTTTATTTATCTCTGTTCTTCATAGTTTCCTGATTGCTTCAGTTATTTACATTATGTTTCTGCTATTTTCTTCATTTTGAATCTAACAGTGGTATCAGAGCCAAGTTAATGAGAGCCACTGGGAAATTGTGAGAGGCAGATCATTCTTGCTGACTGGATCGCTGCTCTCCATGGGAAATCAATGTTGGTGCGCCGAGAAGGAGAAAGGAAGATCGCTCGTGGCCTTTGTGTGGAGGAGAGAAGGAAAGATCGATGCTACTGGTGAATTTATTGGCTGCTCCGAGGAGGTAAAGGAGCTTCATGTTGAGCGTTGTTAATAATCGCCATCTCAATGTGAGAGGAGAGGACCACCAGCTGGAAACCTATGCCTTTGAGTTTGTGCAAACTTGCGGGAGATATTCATTCCTGTTTATCTATGCACAAAAACTTGAATTGCTGGAAGGATTGAGCCATTTGATTTAAGGATGGTGTGGCGTGGATTTAGTGGGCGATAGGGAGTAACAAAAAGATCCTCAGATTGTGAGGAGCCGCTAAGACCAAGTTGTAAGAAGCCTTAAAGCCTGCATCTAAACCTGCATAAGTTTTAAATAATCTGCATATATTATTTTAAATGAAGCTTTGCTAGTGGCTATTGGCGATTGGAGAAATCACAATCCGATGAATATAGGTTGGAGGAATTAGAAATATTTATTTATTTTTAAGACAAGGACTGGAAAAAATATTTTATTTTAATTTTAAGGAGGATGCTTATAAAAAAAATGTTTATTTTAAAGGAAGACCTAATATTTTTGGAGGAGTAAAGTTAAAAAATACGAAATTTTGTTGATGGAGGATTTCTATTGAAGGGAAAATCAATATTTTCGTTCAAAGTATGCTCTTGGGATCTTTTGGTATTTTGGAATGGAGCAATATCAATTTTTAAATATCCCTTTTTACAAAAGGTAAATTTACAAGGCTTGGTGTGAGGGGATTTAGAAAGAATTTACTATATGAAGCATAAAGCATAAGTATATGGAGAAAAACATAAGAAAATTGAAAATTTATATGGAGGAGTTTTCTCCATTATTATAGTTAAATGTGCTTGAAGTTATAAGGGTGTTAAAGAGTGTTTGTAAAGGTGTTTTAAGGAGTTATAAGGTTTTGTATGGAGGAGTTTTTTTTTCCATTGATTGTAATTGGAGTTATAAGGGTTTTTATTTTGCCTTGAACTTGTAAAGGTGTTATAAGGGGTCCAACAAATTGCATATTTGTCTTTGCGTCCTTACCCACCCGAAATTGAATAAGGGGGTTTGTCTTAGAATCTTTGTGTGCGTCTAAGTCATTGGTCATGCAACGGACAATCACTCATGCACAATAGGATACAAAATTGAATTTTGTGGCATCAACAAACATCTCTCTTCCATATTTTGCATAATGGCAAGAATTGAAGAACTATTTACAATATTGCGCACATTAATTAACTCAACTACATAATCTACAATTGCAATAAACAAGTGCACCCTCAGCACAACGATTACTTGTTTACAAGTAACGCACAAGAATATTGATATGTTCGAACATCAAAACAAGTTGTTATCTGATGAGTTAAGTTTGCTTCGACACCAACAATGTGATTTTAATGATATCAAGGATGAGAATGAAGATGTCAGTTGACTAGTTATGAACAACATGAAGATCAGTTAGATGAAGTCCCTATGTCAGAAAAAGTTGCGGATAAATGTATTATTCGACCATGGGAAGAATTACGATTTAAACGAAACCGATATGGACTAGGATATGAAAATAATGCTAATAACCTTTTTCATATTCCTAATTATAGCGAACCTGTTTGCTTTGTGAGTGGAGGTTTTTTGAATGATGATAAGACGACAAAGTTTGCGAATATTGGTAAGGAACAGGTACAGGATATAGTTGATGATGATGTTGCTAATCGGTTGGATAAAGAACTCATACAGTGCAAACACTGTCACCGGTTTGGCCATGATAAGTCAAATTGTTTTGATCTTCACCCATGCAAATTTTGTGGGAAGACAAATCACCCTTCAACAAGGTGCCAAAAGCACAAGCGGAAACAAATTCATTTTGAATGGTTAGGGAATTGGCGTTGGCATTTGGAAGCCAATTTATTGGAGCAGTGTTATCGTCGAATTTATACACAAGTACAGTTGTATTTGATTGGAGATATTTCTACAGTTGATGGACATGAATGTTTTTCAAGATTTGATAATTTAGGGTATGATCGGGGCCCAGTTGATGTAGTCTTCTGAGTTGAAGATCAAGTCTTCAGACTCCGCCAAAAGACAGTTTGATTAACCTTTTCCACTTTACATTGTGAAAACGTACACATTGTTCCAATAGCTTATACATGTGCTGGATCTCTTCTTGCCCATACTTGTGAATGATGGTCAAGGGAATTGGAACCACTTGTCCCTGACAGGGGGGAAATCTAGTTGAGTTAGGTTCCAAGTTTAATTTTGAGTCAGGTTCTAAGTTTGATTTAGAGCCTATGAACAGATGATCAAGTATGCAACCTAGTTCTTGGTATGCAGTCTTGTTCCTAAACATATTGTTGTTGATATGGTTTGTGGTCAGCTTAAAACCACCAATTGAGCAGAAGACATGAAGTTCTGCTTGTTAAATTTTCAGATTTTTGAGCCTTGAGCTCTTGTTAGTTTATGGTCAACTTAAAACCATGCCATTTAGTAGAACAAAGTAGCTTCTGCTAGACATTCGGTTTGTGGTCATCCCAAAACCACCAAATGAGTTTGTGGTCACCCTTAAACCACCAATTTAGTAGAAGACATCAACTTCTGCTATTTTTTCAGAGTTCAGAGAGCATCGTCAATCAACCCTTTGAATATTTGCTTGACACATGTGATTGTCAAGTAGTGACAGTTTTTCAGGAAAGAATGAACTTATGATTAAGGGGGGATGTTAAAACATTAATCATAAGTTAGTTGGTTAGTTAAGTTAACCTAACTGTTATAAAATTACATGACACTTATGGTCTTTTGTATTATATATGTACATCTATGTACATGATTATTTACGGAAGCATTGATGAATAAAGTATGTCTTTTCTGCCTTTGTTTATTTATCTCTGTTCTTCATTTTGAATCTAACAAGTATTAAACTGAAAAAGAAGAATTCGTGGCAATTGGAACATGCTCTTCCCTACCTTACCTTGAAAGATCTAACACGATACGTGGTTGAAAGATCTAACGCGATGCGTGGTAGTTGACTGGCACATTGAAAAAATTTCAATACTAAAATTTCATTGCTACCAAAATGCATCCCAATTATTCCCCACTCAACCTGAGACTCTGACAAATTCCGGATGCCCTAGTTCGAACTGTCTCCCCTATACATTACAGTCGACTTGCAATTCTGACAAACATAGAGGAGCAAATTCCGGATGCCCTAGTTCGAACTGTCTCCCCTATACATTACAGTCGACTTGCAATTCTGACAAACATAGAGGAGGGAAGTACAGGGTGAGTAATATATTTGGTTAAACATTATATCTTTTAGGTTTTTTTTGGTCGGAATTTGGTGATGTAAATTTGGATAAAATCGTTATTTTTTGTTGTTTAAATTGTATTTCTGAATGCATAAATGGATTCAGCTTGTTGAAAAACTCCTGGAACACTTGGATTATACAAATTTAGCTAATCAAATCTACAGATCCAACCATTCATCACCAAATTTCGGACAAAATCAAACCAAAAAATTACCAAAAAAAAACCAAAAGGTAAAACATTTAGATACTGCCTATATTAATCCCTTCCATCTTTAAGTTAGAGCATGCTCAAATCAGTAAAAGGAAGTAAAATTATCAAGACTGCGCCAGGGTCAGGGTACAGCTAGGTGAGTTTTAGTTACAAGGGAATGCATGCATTTTCCATGTCAAGGCAACCCTATATTTTTTCATTACCCATGTATACTCAACCAGTCTTGTATACGAACCCAGGAATCAAGCTTCTCTATTTTAATGGATTCCTCACCCTCCCTCCCTTCAATTTTAATTTTGAAACTTTTGGAAAGGTACAAGAAAATTATTTTATGAGAATGATTTCTTTGTAAATATAGTAAATTACAATATACTGCACGAAGTGTTACAGATCTCCATCAACCAGACTGTAGGGCACTTAGCTTCTTTAAAAGCAACCATGTTTGTCTGTATGTATTTTATGTGTCAATGATCCAAGAGAAAATAGTTGTATCACTCTTTTAAATATAGTGTTTTTGAAAGGTTTGGCGTCTTGCAAGTGTTTAATTCCTTTTAAAACTTTAACTTTGATAAATGAAAATGAAAACCTTCCAACTTTAAAGTTTAAATTCCAATTTTCTTATTATTACACTTCCAAATTTTTATTCATTGCTTAGTCAAGAAGGATAAATCTTCTTTTTTTACAGGAACGCTTGGGATTGTATTAAAGAAGGTGCTGCAGCAAAGTAGTACATAGTTTTCTGAGAAAGAGCATCGTGATGTGAAAAAATAACGGTTGGGATTACATTAAAGAAGGTGCTGCAGCAGAGTTGAGCAGCAAAGTAGTACATAGTTTTCTGAGAAAACCGGGAGATTCTGCAAAAAGATTTGCGGCCTATGGAGAATCTTCTGCTCGATATTACTACCCTCTTCCAAGAGCAACAGAAAGAGGCCCAGGAGGCCATCAAGATTTGGATGCAACTGCTTCATAATTCCTTTCTTCCAAGAGCAACAGAAAGAGGCCCAGGAGGCCATCAAGATTTGGATGCAACTGCTCCATAATTCCTTTACAAAAGCGAGAAGCCTACTCCAGCGCCCCGAGCCAGGACAACGACAACGGTCTCATGTGCAACCCGGGGAGACTCTCCAAAGAAATCAAAAAGTGGAAGGTAATTTTTTATTATCTCTTTCAAGGCCTTCAAGAAGACTTTGCAATATTTGTTAGTGCTGACCAGATTGTCCACAGAGATCCTATCCAATTGATGAGTGCACACGAGTCCATAGAAGATAAAGAGTTCATACAACCGCTTTCTAAAGATGAAGCAAAAGTCTCTACAGATGAAGCAGAAGAGTCAGTGCAACCGCTCTCTAAATATGAAGCAGAAGTCTCTACAGATGAATCACACGAATCAGTACAAACGCTCTTTAAAGATGAAGCAGAAGAGTCAGTACAACCGCTCTCTAAGGATGAAGCAGAAGTCTTTACAGATTAAGCAGAAGATGTTGGGCAGCTGAAGCATAACACAACAAGATCGAGTGGCAAATAAATAAAACCAACAGTAATAAATCACACATTGAATACAACGATTTACTTGGTAAAACCTAAAGAGAAACATTTATTGGGTAATGATAATCAAAGTTTTTATTGATCAAGGGAGAATTACAACATCCAAACACAAACTTACAAACCTCACACTCATCCTACACTGTCTGTTTTTGCCTCTAAAAGTATGCATAGATATATAGCATTTATCACACAATTACACAAACTGATCACAAATTGATCAAACAATTACACTAACTGATCACTAAGGATGAAGCAGTACAATCGCTCTCTAAGGATGAAGGAGAAGTCTCTAGAGATGAAGCAGAAGATGTTGAACAGAATTACAACAACCAAACACAAACACAAACTTCCAAACCTCACACATCCCACACTGCATGTTTTTCCCACATTGTCTGTTTTTGCCTCTAAAGATATGCATAAATATATAGCATCTATCACACAGTTACACAAACTGATCACAATACAAACTGATCACAATTGATCAAACAATTACACGAAGTGATCACTTTAGTATACATGCATTCATATTCTTTTTTTAGTTAATTTGATTCAGCGAGTTGGGAGTTAAGAAATCCGATCCCCATTGGAAATTGAAATTGGTTGGCACTTTCAACAAAAGAGTCTACAGAGTAAGAAGAGTTAATACAACCGCTCTTTAAAGATGAAGCGTGGATGTTGTTCAGGAGAATAGCTTTCAAAGATAACCTTGTTCCTCTGGATATAGAGGAGTATGCTAGGAATATTGCGGACGAGTGTAAACGTTTTCGTTTGGCCGTAACTTTGGTCGCCGCAGCAATGATGGGCAAAACCAGAGTAGATGAGTGGAAGACTTCTTTATCTTCGCTGAAAAATGCAGATCCTTCTTTTCCAGAAATCTGCATCCTGGCTTTGATCCAGAACTCTATCAACGATTAAGATGACGTTATGATGCTCTGTCCAATTCAGCTGTCAAGAATTGATTCCTGTATTGTGCTATGTATCCCAAAAATGAAAAAATTCTTGTGCAGGAATTAGTGCAAATGTGGATCGCACAAGGGTTCGTCAGGAGCAAACAGGAGAACCATTTAGTGGACATGGCCATTGGGTGCAGCTACGTAAACATTCTTGTAGATCGTTGCTTGCTCCAAAATGCAAGTGAGGAGGATGTTTGGGAGCTTCAACGACAACAAGGTATAAGAGTTCACCATGTTATTCGTGAGATGGCAATATATATTGGCGAGGAGAAGGAGAATTGTTTATTCAAAGCAGCTCAAAGGCTGCAAAATTTTCCAACGATTCACAATGCGGATTGCAAAAGGATATCACGTCGCAATATATCGATAATTCAATTGAAGAGCTTCCATCAGGATTTCTAGTCAGTCAGATTTCTAGCACAACAAAGGAATAAATTCAATCCCTTCGTCAGAGGGGCAACTAAAGCAGCTTGAGTTTCTCAGTTTACAAGGACTCGAGAATACCCAGGATTTGCTTCAAGAGATATGCCATCTTTCTTCCCTTCAATTTTTGGACTTTGGACCTTGAAAATTGAAGTAGCGTATAATCATGGTAGGACCATCAACATTAGCCTGCTATTAAACGAACTGTGTATATACCATTTATAGCAAACCAATTATGTATATACTATCTATTTCAAACCAAATCAACTATGTATATACTATCAATCTTAAATCAACTGTGTATATATTCAATACTGCTTAGCAAACTGTATATTGTTTGTCATAAGTGTAAAATGAAGTGTAAAACGAGGGCATCTTGAAGATATGGGAATGTTCAAATTTGAAAAGACTTCATGTGGGAATGGACAAGTTACTCAACTTGAGTAAAGACTGGTGGGAAGAAATAATTTGTTAAGATAATGGTGAGAAAATACATTTTCGAAATTCATTTAAAAAATGATAAGTATAATTTCTATTATATTTAAATTTTTTTATAATTTTATGAGAGTTAAATAAATGTACATAAGTTTTTTAATAAATTTAAGCTGATCATTGTTATGTAGGGAATGAGGTTATTGGTTTCTAAGTTTCTAAGGTAACCACTCGTGGTAGTTAAGGTAACCACTTGAAATGGAGTCGTGAGTTCGATTCACCGCATGAGGAGAGAAGGAAGAGGAGAGGAAAGTGGTACTTTACAGTATCCAATTGTTTACTTTGTCACAAGAGAGGGAGAGCGGGAATCCGGTTTTTTGAAAACTTGAAACTATTCTAGCGAAAATGGTGGAGACCACAATCCTGCAACTGTCCTAGCGAATTTGGCGGAGGCCATGTGGAGGTGGTGGTGGATTAGTTGGTGATGGTGTTTTTGGAGGTGAATCTRCCGGATTTAGCGTCTTAGTTGTGTCATTAACGAGTTTTAATGGGAGGGCAGAGCCTTTACGAGCCTGTCTCTTCGGTCAAGCCCACTTAGCCCTTGTTTTGTTCCCCCAACTTGCGCCATTACCGACGTCGGAGGATAAGACAACCCTTAGGCTCGAGGAGCCCTCAGTGGAGTTTAGGTGGTGCCTCCTTGGCGTTGCTTGAAGCTACCATGACGAAAGTCGTTGTCAACGCACTTATGAGTGCGACTGACGAGGAGGCATGGAGGAAGGTAGGGTTATTTAATCTGTCTGCAGAGGTGCCCACTAACACACTTATGTCATCCACGAAACTAATTTCCTTGTTGTCTATGCCTGACCCTAATTTGACTTGGTGGGGTGTGAATTTGGTTATCCCTTTATCGAATGTTGCAGTGTTCACAAATATTGGGACTTCTATACTGAGCGCGGAAGATATCCAGGGTAGTAGGAAGGTTGACAACAGTTTTTACTAGGCTTGTAGTGATAGACCCTTTCCAGTAGTGAAGTCTGCTCCTAAGAGAAAGCTTGGAGTGAAGACTTGGATTCCTAATCGTTCTAGACGTAAGATGGTCCTGGGGGATGATTTAGGCTTGGAGGAGGCGGTAAGCCTGGATCTAAACACCCTGGTGGGTCGCTTGTCATATCCCTCTCGGTGTACTTCGTTCATCACTGAGTGGTTCAAAGGTTCTGGTTTTCGTTGTTGGGGTATGAGTTAGAGGTTTTCTACCTTCCGAGAGGCTAGTTTGGGTTTAAGTTTAATTTGTCGGAGGACTCTACAAAAATTCTAGATAAGTTTTGGACTTTTGATGAGGGGTTCTTGATGCTCAAGCACTGGAGGTTTAGCTTCGACCCTGTTAGTGACTATTTTTAGTTCAGGCACCTTTAGGTTCTGCTACCGGGTTTACCTTTAAATCTTTGGAATGAGAAAGCTTTGGCTGCAATTGGTAATGCACTAGGCCGATTCATTAAAGTTGATGATCTGGCGTTGAATGCTCCTGAAAGAAGGTTGGGGAAGATCCTAGTCGAAGTTGATATACATTCTAGTCTTCTGGAGTCCATTGACATACAATGGCGTGGTCACACTATCCGCCAAAAGCTGGATTACTTGGGTTTACCTTTTCGGTGTACTATTTGTCGTAAAACGAGCCACCTAAGAAGTGACTATCAAGGCTTTTCGGAGGAGGAATTGGAAAATTCTTGGTTCAGGAAGGAGTATTGTTGTGATTCGTCGGGTGTTGACTCCTTCATTCAAGCCGCTGCCAGTACCGGGTTTTTGGATTCTCTAAGTCAAGTAGTCAGAGACATTATCATAGGTAAGCTAATATCTCTCTGTCCTTCCTTCTATTTTACACTCTCAGCCTCAGAAAGGGATTCGCTGGACTCTATCACTCCTATGACGGCTAAAACTGTGCACCCCTAGCCTCATCTCCCGACGAAAGCTAGGGAAGGTGCCCCCTCCTTGGAGATTGTCCCTCATCCCTCTATGAGGGGCAAGTCTGAGTGTAGTTTGGAGAAGGTGAACTCCTCCCCTAAAGAGGTTAGAGTAAACTCTATCTCTCCTTCCTATAAATCGTCTCCTTCTGGGGGTTTAAGGATTGAGGAAGTTGTGTACACTCTGGGTTTAGGAGCATGCCCGGTGAGGAGGAGAGGGATTGTTTTCTTATGTTGGGTTATAGAGAGTCGGAACCTGGTGAGTGCTCCCTGGGGGAGACTTTAGATTCCCTAGTCCCGTTACACAGAGAGGTTGTCACTCCTCTCTCTATCCCCACTTATCAAGGGAGGAATGTTATAAAATCCAACGATTTTGGCTTTTTAGGGTAGTTAGAAAAGTCTGGTGGGGGTCTGGCTTCTGACTTATCCTGGTCAAAGGGTTTGGGTTTTGAGACCTCCCCCATTAAAACAAGGAGTGCGCATAAAAAATCCATTGGTTCACTTCCTGTACCTGTTTCTCTTACTTCTTTTGTTACCAACATTGGGGCACTTAGAGGCATGAAATCCAT
The DNA here is from genome assembly GCA_010110895.2 of Picea sitchensis. Lineage (NCBI taxonomy): Eukaryota > Viridiplantae > Streptophyta > Pinopsida > Pinales > Pinaceae > Picea > Picea sitchensis. Next base: position 207,711 of record SNQJ01S0002070.1, read on the forward strand.
TGCTAGGGATAAACCATGATTCCTCTTTCCCTAAATCTCAGAGGGGTGGGGAGGACCTTGAAAGCGGACTACATGCGCAGATTGTTGCGTAAGACAAAACCTGATATTATTTTCTTACAGGAAACTCTCGTGGATGAAAATAAATCAAGGTTGTTTATGTTAAATTTTTTCCCATGTTGGTTATCTTGTGTTGTTAGTTATGTTGGTAATTTTGGAGGGTTACTGGTGACGTGGGATCCTAATAAGCTAGTTTTGGATTCTTTCCTCTGTTGTGGAGGAATTCTTCTTTCCGGCTCTTCTTTGGAGAATAACAAGCAGATTTGTCTGCTCAATGTATATGGGTCTTGTAGCGAGAGGAAATATTTTTGGGAACATGTGGCCTCTAGAGGATTGTTGGCTTCTAATAATTTGATTGTTGCAGGGGATTTAAAATTCACTACTAGAGTAGATGAGGTTTGGGGAGCTTCGACACACCTGGACAAACTGGCGGGCTTCTTTAAAGACATGTTCTAGGAAAATCACTTAGTGTATTTTCTTCCGGATGTCTTGGTCCCCATGTGGAGGAATGATAGAGCAGGGGTTGACAACATTTCCAAAAGGCTAGATCATATTTTGGTATCGAAGAATCTGTTAAGTGAAGCGGACAGATTCAGATCCTGGGTGGAATACCCTTATATCTCAGATCATGCTCCGGTGGTTGCACAATTTGAATTTCAACAGTTTCTTACGGCCTACCCTTTTAAGTTAAACCCATCCTGGTTGATGGAGGCAGAGTTCATTGAAATCGTTAAAGATGTTTGGTTGGATCAAGGTTTTTTGGTGTAATATGATATTCAACTTAGATTTTTGTGACGAGAAACTTTCTGCCTGGTTGGAGAAGGTTTGGCACCTGACTATTGGATACGTCCCAGAGATTTTCACTTTATCAAAAGGATGGCTAGGTTTTCTGTGTAAGAACCCGGAAGATGTAACATTCTTGTTAGACTCATACTAGGTGAATGGAACTAGCAGTTTAATGCTAAAGAGATGGCAGATAACATTTAACCCGAAAACTGAATATTTCTTGCAAAGGCATATATGGGTTTTGCTATCGGGCCTGCCATGGTTTTTATGGAATGTTGGCGCGTTGAAAGCCATTGGAGACTCCCTAGGAAAATCCATTATGATTGATGATGCAAATCTTTCGATGGCTTCAAGAAAGGTAGGCAAGGTGTTGGTGGAAATGGATGTGCATCAAGGACTGGCTGCAACACTTGAAATAGAGTGGAGAGGCAGTAAGTTTCATCAGAAACTTGACTACTTAGGGATCCCATTTCCCTGCAACTTTTGTAGAAGCACTACTCATCTTCGTCATGAGTGAAAAGGCAAGGAATATAGTGATGACTCATAGGAAAATATTAGAGATTTCTACACTCAACCTGATGATTCTATGGATACGGGCTTCTATGGTTTTGTTGGCGATGATTCTAGCTTTCGAGAGAATACTTCTTTGGTTCTAGGTAAGATTCAAACTTATTTCCCATCCTTTTATAATACTTTGACAGCTTGGGATAGAGAAGTTGTGCTTTCTTCAAACTAGCTTAAGCGAGTTACTGTTGTTGATGGCTCACCACCTTTTAATGTGACTGGGATTTCAGGAGATACTGGAGGTTCCTTTGGAGGTCCTGACCCTTTAACTAATCCCCAGAATGATTATAGGGTCTTGGAACCTGTGAACAAAACTGACAGTCAAGTTTTGTCAGCCGAAAATAATACTGTCCATAGCTCATCCCTTGAACCTCCCTTCCCAGATGTGGCCACTAGTAGCTCGGGGTTTAGTCATCTTGAGACGGATCCGACCAATTCTCTTCTTGGTTACCGAGAACCGGAAGATGAGGAGTCAAATATTAGTGCGGTACTTGACTCACTAATCCCATTCATACGAGGTAATGATACCTCTGTCGAATTACCTGTCTATATTGGTAAAATGGAAACGAACTCCATGGCTGGAAAAGGAGTAGTGAGGGGTAGTGGTGTCCTAAGACCCTCTGTGGGGAGGCTAGAAAGGAGTTTGCCTGGTCTAGGGGGGCTAGGCATTGGGCATTCATCGGTGAAACTTTTAGTGCTGAAAGCAGTGGGAGGCTTTGGGGAGCTTGTTACGTTCTACTACCCGATGGGATGATACATAGATCTTTGAAGGCCTACACGTTCTACTACCGATGGTGGGGCCCTTAGATCTTTGAAGGCCCTTGCTAGGTCCAAATAATGATATTTCTCTCACTAAATATCAGGGGAGTGGGGGGCATCCTAAAATCAACCTCTATCCGGGGAGTCCTTGATAAAGTTCGACCAAATATCATTTTTCTTTAGGAGACTTTAGTTCATGCCGAGAAAGCTTGAGCATTCTTTCACATTTTTAGACCAAAGTGGCATTGTTGTGCAGTAAATTCAATGGGTAAATCAGGTGGATTATTAGTTTCATGGGACCTGAATTTTTTTGAGTTGGTCCCTTATCTCACTTGTGGTGGGATGTTATTGATAGGCAATTATTTGGAAAGTAAGAGGCAGATCTCACTTCTTAATATCTACGGACCGTGTATGGAGCGTAAACAGTTTTGGGAAAGGATGGAATTGTCTAGTTTATTGTCTCTAAGGAATTTAGTCCTAGTAGGGGACTTAAATTTGAATCTTTCATCTGGTGAGATCTGGGGAGGTACGACTACCTTGAGGACGCTGGCCAATTTCTTTACTAATTATTTTCACAAGAACAAGCTTATTGACATCACCCCTGGAAATTTGGTGCCCACCTAGCGAAATGGCTGAGCTGGAATAGATTCTATATCGAAGAGACTTGATCGCTTGTTCATTTCTGAAGATCGTTTGGCATCAGTGGGAGTTTATAGAGCATGGGTTGAGTTCCCCTACATTTCCGACCATGCTCCAATTATACTTCAACTTGATTTGCCTCTGATTTATAAAGCCTTTCCTTACAAATTTAATCCTTTGTGGTCCACAAACCAAGATTTCATTAAGCTGGTGTAGAAGCTTTGGAGCGATCCCAAGTATCTACAGGAGGCTGGTCGGAAAATGAGACTAGTCTGGAAACTAAAGGATTTGAAAGTTCAAACAAGAACCTGGAAAAAGGAAGAAAGGATTCAGGAAATTTTTAGGGTCTGTGATTTGGAAAAGGAGATCTCCTCCATAATTCAAAATACGACTGATGGAATTAATAATAATTTTGGTGATCAATCCTTAAAGATACTGGAACAAGAAAGAATTAAAATCCTACATGAAACAGAGGAACAGTGGCGTCAACGCAGTCGTGCCATCTGGTTACTCAGCGAAGACCAAAATACAATTTTTTTCCATAATTATGCGAGTTACAGGAGAAATAGTAAATTTATTTGGGAGTTAAAAGATGAGGAGGTTCAGACACACAATGGACAAGAAAATTTAAAAAAAGTTGCCTTTAACCATTTTAAAGACTTTTATAAAGATCTGTTGGGACCACCGATTAGAGATCAAGTCAGGGTTGTTGCATTGTTTAAAGAGATGATAAATGATCTGGAAGCAGAGGCTTTATACAAACTGGTTGACTTGAAGGAACTGCAAAAAGTTTTATCAAAGTTTAAAGTTGATAAAAGTCCAATCCCGGATGGCTGGACAGTCGAGTTCTTTGACATTGTTGGGGAGGATATGCTTGAAATGGTGGAGGATTCTAGCAAAAAAGGATTTATTACAGGAGCACTAAATTCCACTTTTATCACCTTGATTCCTAAAGTAAATAATCTTCATCTCTTCGGATATTTTCGACCGATCTCACTCTGCAATCTGAGCTATAAGATTATCTCTAAGATTATTGCAGATCATATCAAACCTTTTCTCTCTAGATTGCTATCGGAGGAGTAGTTGGGTTTCCTACAAGGGAGGTAGATACATGATTCCATAGGTACGGTACATGAGTGTATCCATAGTATAAAAAAGAAGAACATCAAGTCATTGGTCTTAAAGCTAGATCTACAGAAAGCATATGACTGTGTCAATTGGGACTTGTTGAGATTACTCCTTCTTCAAATTGGTATGGGAATTCATATGACCAACTGGATTATGAGTTGTTTTGTCTCCACCTCATACTCAGTCTTAGTAAATGGAGAATCCACTGATTTCTTCAAGAGTTGTAGGGGATTGCGTCAAGGCTATCCGCTTTCAGGGTCCCCCCCACCCCTCTGATATTTAGGGAAAGAAGAATCATGGTTTATCCCTAGAAAGGGATTTCATGCCTCTAAGCACCCCAATGTCAGTAACAAAAGAAGTAAGAGAAACAGGTACAGGAAGTGAACCAGTGGATTTTTTATGCGCACTCCTCGTTTTAATGGGGGAGGTCTCAAAACCCAAACCCTTTGACCAGGAGAAGTTAGAAGCCAGATCCCCACCAACATTTTCTAACTGCCCTGAAAGGCCAAAACCGTTGGACTTTATAACATTCGTCCCTTGATAAGTGGGGATAGAGAGAGGAGTGACAACCTCTCTGTGTAACGAGACTAGGGAATCTAGAGTCTCCCCCAGGGAGCACTCACCAGGTGCTGACTCTCTATAACCCGACAGAAGAAAAAAATCCCTCTCCTCCTCACCGGGCAGGCTCCTAAACCCCAGAGTGTCCACATATTCCTTAGTCCTTAAACCCCCAGAAGGAGACGAGTTACAGGAAGGAGAGATAGAGTTTACTCTAACCTCCTTAGGGGAGGAGTTCACCTTCTCCAAACTACATTCAGACTTGCCCCTCATAGAGGGATGAGGGACCGTTTCCAAGGAGGGGGTACCTTCCCTAGCTTTTGTCGGGAGATGAGGCTAGGGGTGAAAATTTTTAGCTGTTGTAGGAGTGATAGAGTCCAGAGAATCCCTTTCTGAGGCTTAGAGTGTAAAATAGAAGGAAGGACAGAGAACTTTTAGCTTACCTGTGACAATGTCTGTGACTGCTTGACTTGGAGAATCCAAAAACCTGGTACTAGTAGCGGCTTGAACGAAGGAGTCAACACCCGACGAATCACACTAGTACTCCTTCCTGAACCGAGAATTTTTCGACTCCTCCTCCTCTAAAAAGCCTTGATAGTCACTTCTTAGGTGGCCTGTTTTACGACAAAGAGTACACCAAAAAGGTAAACCCAAGTAATCCAGCTTTTGGCGGATAGTGTGACCATGCCATTGTATATCAATGGACTCCAGAAGACCATAATGTATATCAACTTTGACTAGGATATTCCCCAACCTTCTTTTAGGAGCACTCAACGCCAGATCATCAACTTTAATGAACCAACCTAACGCATTACCAATTGCAGCCAAAGCTTTCTCATTCTAGAGATTTAAAGGTAAACCTGGTAGCAGAACCCAAAGGTGCCTGAACTAAAAATAGTCAATAACAGGGTCGAAGCTAAACCTCCAGTGCTTGAGCATCAATCTCCCCTCATCAAAAGTCCAGAGCTTATCCAGAATTTTCATAGAGTCCTCCGATGAATTAAACTTAAACCCAAACTAGCCTCTCGAAAGGTAGAAAACCTCTGACTCATACCCCAACAAGAGAAACCATAACCATTGAACCCACTCAGTAATGAACGAATCACATCGGGAGCGATATGACAATCGAACCACCAAGGCGTTTAGAGCCAGGATTACCGCCTCCTCCAAGCCTAAATCATCCCCCGGGACCATCTTAAATGTTTACACAACATTATTACGTAACAAAGATACCACACTGCATTATTTCTTAAATGTTTACACAATAGTCCTGACAAACTTAAATGTTTACCTAACAGGCCTCAGCCTTAAATGTTTACTTAACATGTCTCTTACAATACATTTTCCTCCGTTATATATATATATATATATATATATATATATATATATTGTTTTATGCGATGTTCTCTGCAGTGAATATGGGCAATATCATTCTTTAGCGGCATTACTGGTTCAGTGGTTCATGCTTTCTCCTTGCTTGTTCACTGGTTTCTTGTTCACCTGTTGTTGTTGTTCTTGTTTTTCGGTTGGTCTTGTTGCAGTTTGCATGCCCAGGTTTTCTTCAATCGTGATTGGAACTCGCCTTCTATCATTCCCCATTGACGGGTAGGTTTTGGTGCTGTGTTTAGCCTCCTCTTTTATTTGCAATTTGTAGGTGAGACATTTCATGGCTGGGGATGCCTGAGTCAAAATTCTCTTGCAGAACATTTTTGCATGTGAGGAGAAAATACAATTTCCTTTTCCTATACGCCACTGTGGCTGCGATTGAGGTGGCTTATGTGTCGAACATTGGCGATTAGATACAAGACGAAGACAGTGTTATAGTCCTGCCTCTATGGCCGTAGTGATCACATACAAAGATGGACATCAAGAGGATTTTGAACGCTCCCAGTATTGAAAAATACCAACCGTGAAAACTGCACCTTTCTTCAGGGGAATTACTGGTTTAGTGGTCCATGCTTTCTCCTTGCTTGTTCACCAGTTTCTTGTTTGCATGTTGCTCTTGTTCTTGCTTGCTTGTTGGTCTTGTTGCATTTTTCACGCTTGGGTTTCTGCAACTGCGATTGGAACTGGCCTTCTGTCGTTCCCCATCGATGGGTAGGTTTCGGTGTCATGTTTATCTTCCTTTGTTATTTGCAATTTGCAGGTGAGAAATTTCACTGTTGGGGATGCTTGAGTCGATATCCTCTTGAAGAACATCTTTGTATGTGGGCAGAAAATACGATTTCATTTTCCTATACATCGTTGTGGTTGCAATGGAGGTAGGTTCTGTGTCGAACATTAGCGATCAGGAACGAGATGAAGACAACATTACAGTCCTACTTCTCTGTTCATAGTAATCACATACAAAGATGGACAACAAGAGCATTTTGAACGCTCCCAGTATTGAAAAATACCAACCGTGAAAATTGCACCTTTCTTAAGTGCTTGCACAGTGGCAGGCCTTTGGACAGTCTTCATAGCCTTAAATGTTTACCTGACAAGCCTCACAACCTGAAATGTTTGCTTAACAAATGTGTTACAATACATTTTCCTCCAAAATTTTAGATACAATCTTGTGTGCAGTGAATTTGGCCAATATTGTTCTTCATTGGCATTCCTCGTCGGTTGGTTGGTGCTTGCTCCTTGGTTCGTTGGATGTTGCTTATTGTTGTTTGATTCAACTTTGCAGGGTTGAGGTCCTACAACTGCAATTGGGCCTTTTGGTGCTTCTTCGTTGGTTTTTTGTTTGCTGGTTGTTGTTGTTTGCTTCAACTTTGCAAGGTTGGGGTCTTGCATCTGCAATTAGACCTGTTGTTACAGTTTGAAGGCTAGGGGTTGTGCTTATGTCCTTCTACATTCACCGGTGGGTCTCAGTTTTGCGGTTGCATTATTGCATAGCTTGACAGGCCTATTGCAATACATTTTTGTCCATCTATATCTTCACATCATGAGTCCAACCGATTGTCGTTCATTTTCATACTTAGCCAATTTCTTCTAAACTTGCTCGTTTTTTCCTTTTGTTCTTACCCTCTATTATGTGTTTCTAGTTCTATACTTTGTCACGTTTCTGTGATCGCGGGTTCTCAGTGTGGAGAACTGGAAAATCGTCATCTCCATCTATATATTCACATCACGAGTCCGACCGACCGCCGTTCGTTTGCATACTTAGCCAATTTTATGAACGTGGGTTCGTGGATAGGTGTTATCGAACTCTAGTAACCCGTGTTCGGGGTATACATATTGCACCCAAAACTTCCATGCTCTACAATTCGACTACGGACTCCTCGAACTCGCAAGGCTGACTCTACCTATGATGACTTTGTCTGACCGACCTACATTTCCATACTTAGTCAAGTCTTCAAAGTTTCGCGGGTTCACACACTCTCAGGTTCAGAAAAGTTTAAAAGCATTACCTTATGCCCTTCCCAATACACATTAATTATGTTTTTACTATTGACAACCCACCAGACAGGTTCGAAAAGATTGGCTTTAATAAGCAGAAAGCTCGAGGACATCTCCCATTAAAATGCATTAACAGACGAATATTATGGAATCTAATAAAAAAAATTGCGTCCATTTTGAATTTGCAAAAAGTGTTCGTTATTTTAGTTTTTTAAAGGCATCATCATAGTAATAGTGTAATATTGTACTACCATGCTGCCATCCACAAACGTGTCATCCACAGAGGTCTTCACATCATGTCGCTCTTTAATACGGTGCATATATTACAGGTTGTCATATTTGAGAATCTGCTTGCATATGGGAATGTTAACTCATGTTATTAGTGACTATTCAGCACACATATTCGAAAATATTGGCATTAATAAGCGAAAATATTGAGGGAATCTTCCATTAAAATGAATTAAACCAAATTGTATGGAAGATTATACTATCATCCTCCAGCGTTCATTTTAAATACTTATTCCCATTTCTCTCTATCATCGAAGAGTTGGGATTTAAGGTGCCTTCGTTGTAATGTTCATGGCCATGGACATGTGAGACAACTTAGAGATGCCATTTAGGCCCAATGGAAAGAGGAGGGAATGGTTTTATGTGATGTCAGCTTTGAGCGAAAAAAAACTCGGTTAGCCAACAGAAATTCAGACACAAAAAAAATAAAAATCAAGTATCTTGTGATTGGTGGTCTCCCTGTATTTGATTCTTTCATTAGTTGAAAAGCATGCCTGAATATTTGTGTGTTGAACTTCTTTGTTTTCTTACTGGGATTTGGAAGGGAATTTTAGGTCACCTGGAAAAGGCTCCTTCGTTGAAGTATATAGTTTCTTCCAACAACACAGATTTGGCAAGTGTATCAAATTCTGCGGACCACAAAAGAATTTATCTTTTGTCAGAGGAGTCGCAGATATTGTGTCTTGTAAAATCATCTAGAATATTCGGAAATGACGCGAAATATTACTCCATTCATGAATATACTTAGAAGGAAATTATAAATTTGGATCGTCGCGAGTATGAGAAACTGTATGGGTAGTTGAATCAACATCCTGAAATTACAGGAGTTTCTATTTAAAGTTTGTTGAGCTACTTTTGGGTGTGGTAACAAACTTGACAGAAAATCATACTCTTTGTCAAAGTGTGTTCATCGTCCTCTGGATGTAGTAACAAACTCCACAAACAATCAACTTTCTATCGCTACTACACATTTTTTTTAACTATTCCTATGCATATGATTGCATCTGGGTCGATGACCTTGCCCCTCTTTGCACAAATATTCTCCCCCTACTTGAAGGTGGGTATATAACCAGGGAGTGATGCTCTCAAAATCTTCTAATTCCTGCATGGACATGTAACTAGGAAAAATTAATGGGAAGGAATTATGGATTATGGACTTTGCAACACTTTCTGAAGATTACTTTATACTACCACCTTCTGCAAGAAGTTTGGCATCTTCAGGTAATGATTTGGTTTCTGAAAATCACCTTTTACTACCACCTTCATGTAATCATTTCATTTCATTCTTTAGAAGAGACCTTAATGTAGTGGTGTATTCCAGAGCTATTTCCACCTAATATCAATCTTCATGTTGTTTTCCTTGCTTTGGATAAGGAAAATGCATTTCTTATGTTGCAGTGGATCCGATATTTGAAAAAAAAATAAAAATTGCTCGAACAATACAATTTCTTATTTTTTAAAATATAGAACAATGTATTTTTTGAACACACGGTTGTTCGAAAAGTTTTAGCCATTGTTTGGGATTCACGTCCTCCAAGGATGTTAATTGATCACACAATTAATATTGCTTGTGCCAATGCAATCAAGTCGTCGTCCACTATGACAATTGCATCAACACTGCAATTTCAGATAATAGATGTTTGACATGTACTTAATGTCAAGGACATTATCGCACAGGACACCCAACATCCAAATATTTCTCAACTCAAAGCAACATTGTAATTGTTGTGACAAAGCAACACTAAAGTCGATGTTCTTTGCAGGTCTAACAATCCTGCATTCTAAGTTCTTTGACAATTACAACCATGCTTTTTCACCACATTGTCGCACTACAGTCAATAACATGGTTCCCATTGCCACCGCCAGCGTCGATGTCCGAAGCCGAAGCTATCTCGAGCCTGGGGTCACCGTCAGTGTCGATGCCTGAATGTGAAAATAGTTGGAGCCTGGGATCACGAATTCTTACACTTGACAGTAGTATCAGTAGTGATCAAAAGTTGATTGTATGTCAAGTCTATTACTACATATAGAGGTTGCTCAAAACTTTTTGACATAGAAATTGGTTGTTTGTCAAGTGTGTTGTAACTTTCGCATAAAACGTTTTGTAGTTTTAGAATGTTGATTCAAACGCGCATACAGTTTCTCACGTTCGTGAGTATCCAATTTTATAATTTCCTTCTGAGTGTATTCGAGCATGGAGTAATATTGGACGTCACTTCCGAATATTCCATACCATTTTGTGGGTCGTGATGTCTGCCACCCCTACGACGAAAGATATATTCTGATGTGGTCTGCAACACTTGTTACACTTGCCAGATCTATTGTGCTGGAAGAAACTATGTACTTCAACAGAGGAACATTTTGAAGCTAACTTGGACGTCCCTTCCAATTTACAACACTAAAACAAAGAATTTCAACATACAAATCTTCAGGCAGGCTTCTCAACCAAATAAACGATTGAATACAGGGAGAATAGCAGTCACAACATACTTGAATTTTTTTTGTCTCAGCTTTTGTTGGCTAACAAGATTTGTTTCCCCCAAAGCTGATGTCACATAAAACCACTCCCTCATCTTTGAATCGGGCCTGAATCACATCTCTAAGTTGTCTCAGATGTCAATGACCAAGAACATTACAAGGAAGCCATGTTAAACCCCAAGTTTTCGATGATAGAGGGAAATTAACACTTAGCAAAGTATGGAATGTTGAATAACTAGCCAATGCATGAAGGCCATATCTAGAAGAGACAAGCTATTCAAAAATATGGGATAGATCTAGATGGCAGCACCAATGAAGTCCAAGACCCAAAAATTGATATTCAACTCATTATTTTTTACGAATCAAACATTTGATGATCAAGTTGAAATCTATAAAAGACTATCCACGGACTTCATTATTGTACATATTTGCTTTTTTTTGTCGGTGGCAGGCCCAATCGCAGTTATCATGATAAATAATCTCATCTATATTTTGTAACCCAGTTTATTTGAATATAGAATATTTGAGGTTTTTGTATGGTGTTTTCCAATCTCTGGTATTGTTTTTTATTTTATTTTGTACTTTTTTGTGTCGTTAAACATGGATGACAAGATTTTATTCATGTTGCCCAGCACTTCGATTTAAGAAAAGGCTACTATGTTCGCTCCTTACATTTTACATGGAAGAATAATTTGTCATAGGCCATACTTATGTGGCGCCCACCCTATACTTGAGTAAAGAAATGGGAGGACCTGTCCTACTTTCATTCTTCGGGGTCCCGTAAATAGAATGAATTAATGACTCTATTTCAACAAGGTAACTCAAATGTTCACGTCATATTCATGTTCAATATTTTTCATATATTGAAACTTCTTCTATTTGATAATATACATGCAT
>SNQJ01S0002070.1:232107-248201 GCA_010110895.2 Picea sitchensis
TCACCTTCACAAAACTCATTAGTTAGCAGTCACCATTAATTCATTACATATTGTTGTCATTTATAACTAGTTAAATGTGAACATATATCAGCAATATACCATCAACAAATCATCACAACAAGGAACACAAGATGTATGTTCAATTTTCTTTTTATTACGGACTACAATCCTTCGGTTTATCAACAACAACTGAATAGAATACAACTCTAAAAGAGCACCAGCTCTATAATGCAAGACTCAGCTTACACCCTCTGCACCAACTGAGATGAGGCAACAATCCTCAACAGATATCAATCTGTCAATAGGTACGTGACCTATCGGTAATGCAACACGCGTATGTACGCACCCTACCAGTAGTACAACTCGTGTATGTACATGGCTTGTCTGTACTACAGCCTGTGTATCACTTTTGAGCAACTTAGGGTTTTCTCTTCAAGATGAACTCAAATCCTCTGCAGCCTTCAATCACATTCTCTTATGTCTTTCACTGTCCAATCTGACCCATAACCAATCACAACACATCCAAGCTCTCCAACAACTTACTCATGCCTCTCAACCATACAATATGAATGCTACTCATCATGTATAAGAAATCAATATACTATAGCAATCATATCAGTACTGAATCATAAGAGTGTTGCTCACTCCATCAACCAACACAAACCACATCACAACAGCCATGCCAAGAATGCCTTAAGCATTCACTACACAACAATCAAGAGTATCCATCAAGACAACAATGCAACCATACCAGGATTTCTATGGCAGATCTGAGCCCATAGAATGCAGATCTGGAACCTGCTTTGTCCTCCAAGATCATGTCATCATCTCAACCAAAAGTCTTCATGACTTCATCTAATGTACGCGCCTTTTCCTCATTCATCCCACGTATGTACGCGCCCTGGCTCACTACAGCCCGCGTATACCTCAGAAACTAGGGTTTCTGGACTTCCAAGACTTTTGTCGTCATGATCTCTGACCTGCCGAAACTTTGATGCATTCATGAGATCATCCAGATCATCTCTCTCTTAGAATAGATCTTCAATACATGCTCAAGAGATACACAAGAGATACATAAGAGATGTTTTTCTCAAGAGACCATTGCCTCTTATTTATACTCTCCAAGTAGCTTCCTTAGAAGCATATTCTAGGTCACATAGCCCATTTCTAGGTCACTTAACCCATTTCTAGGTCACTTAACCCATTTCTAGATCACTTAACCTATTTTCCTCATTTTTAGGGTTAGCTGCTTTCCATAATTAGAAGTTCTCCATTTCTTTATCATTTAAATATTCCTCCTTGACTTTGTCACTTTTCTTTACCATTTAAATAATAATTTCTTCTTTGCGAGCTTCTTTGACTTCTTTGACCTTTTGGGGCTTCAAGCCTACATATGAGGGTCCTCCAACTTCGTAAGGCCATAACTCTCAAACCATGAGGAGTTATGTGAAATTCCACATACCACCAAAAATGGCATGACAAGCATTATCCATCTAGGATAGTTTCACCAACAACTTCATTGATCTTCATGTCATTATTCCACATATAGCATGGGTTCTCCAACCATACTTCTAGGATAACTCAATCGTAAAGCGTCTTCTCGTGAGGGATTTCACCATAAGGGGAACACTTTGGAGTTCATCCATTTGTGCACCTTATCAACAATGATAAGACAATAATGATTCATCTTTACATCAATCCAACAATGCATCATATACTAGTGAAACACATCGATCCATCTTCATCTATGCATCATGTATCAATGACAACTCATTGATCAATCTTCATCAATATACTATGATAAGACATGTATACATCAAACCTTTGACCTTTGACATCATTCAATCATCCTTTGGCATCAACCAATTCCTTGACATCAATCAATCACTTGACATCAATTAATTAAACCTTTGGCATCAATGACAACATGATCCAACAAGTGTTAGCACATGATATGTACTGAAGGAGACCATTGGTTTTTGTCAGTCATGTGATCAATCCTTCTTTTATGAGTCATTTGTTTAAGCTTATATGTTTGAGTCATGGGGTTAAGTTGTTAAAGGTTTTTGAGTTATTTTTCATGTTAATAAATCAAGGTACTTGATTTTAACCTTGGGTCTAGAGCTGATCAAAATACATTTTCAAGTCTTAGTGTTATAAGGGTGGTTGTCATTATTTGCACAAGAGGGAAAGTGAAGGTCATATATAGCTATCTAAAGGTCACCATCAAATGTTTTCATCCAAACAAGTGTCCAAAGGGTCTTATACAGTCATCCAACCACCTAAAGTGTCTTGTCAATTCATAAATCAGATGTGTTGCAGACTCTCTTGGAAGTTTGCAACACTCCAAATAGGGCATATGTCGAATAATTTATGATTATGATTTCTAAAGGGTATCTAATGGTGTTTTTTTAGCTTTCAATTCCATTGTATCATAATACATCTCCTAGGGTTCACCATTGTGGCTTTTCATTACCATTTGTGAAAAGCGATGCAAACTGGCGCTGCAAACTTTCTAAGCAGGTCAATGGTGGAAGTTCTAAGGTGTGGACAAGATAGGTTTTTTGCACCAAGGAGTGGACTTTGATGCCAAATCTTTTGATGTAAAACTTTGCTACAAACCCATTTGTTGCAAATCGAGCTAGTGTTGCAAACTCTTTGCTTTGCACAGTTGCTTTGAAATATGGCTATTCAAGACTTCATTCAACCTTCTCATCATCATTTCATCCATGATTCCAGCACCAAGTTACTTCATAACCTCTGTAAATACTGTTATGGTAGAAACCTTACTTCCAACAAAACCCTAAGAAACATTTTTGTCTTATTATGCTTATAATTGTGGTTATTGTTGCTCTTGGAGGACATTCTTCTTGGCTCAGAGGTTGTAGGAGATGTTGGCAAAGGTTCAGAAGATTCTTGCATGTTTTGGCATCAGTTGCAATCATCATAGGGAAAAAATGAAACCTACAAGAAAGTTTGCAGTGCATCTTGTTGAAGGTGCTGCAAACTAATTAAAATTGGAACAGTTTGCAGCACACTCTCATTTTCATAATATCTAGAAAAATACAAATTGGGTTTTTCCCAAAATTGGTGTGGAGAAGAAACATAGCCTTGTTGACTTGATGACAAAAACTCAGCCTGACCCAGTTCGTTGTCTGGGAGAAATGTTGAAAACACCACCTACAGGAAAGTTCGCAGCGCCACTATCATGCGCTGCAAACTCATTTCCTGTAGCAACTTCTTCTAAATATTTTATCATAAATCCCAAATGGTGATGTGGGATTTTTCTGAAATTTTTTGTGGAAGAGAATGATTATGGCATTGACCTGATGACCAAAAATCAGCTTGACCCATTTTGTCATTTGAAAGATAAAATTAAAACACCAGTGCGTTGCAAACTGGCGTTGCAATTTACACAGTTATTGGATATTCGCCTTGTTTGGAGGTTTCCACTTGTCAAGGAGGGTTCAAATGGCTTATAAAAGATTAGTTAGATGATAAAGAACACCTGCAATTAATATTTAGCTCCATTAAAACCTCATGTAGTGAGTTGGAAACATATTTATTAATGACTTCCAACAACTTCCTAAAATTTAGCAATTTGTTGGATTTTTGTCTCTTTGATTGTTGCCACCTATCTCCAAGGCCCATAATCCAATGAAAGAGATGGGATTCGACCCCCTAAGAATATTTTGGATGTTATTTTATATTTCATAGGTGAGAGGAATCAAGAGAGGGGTTCAAGTGATTCTAGATAGGGGAACTTATATTATTTTTGTAGCCAACTGTGTAAAGTCTACATGACTGTATATATCAGATTTAAGACTCTTGGTTAATCAAAGATCAATCTATTTTCTTATTACCATATTTTGTATTCAATCTTGCTTGTATGTGGATTATTGGTGAATTATTCATTTCCATTACTTGTTCAAATGTGGCAGTAAAGGATTTGTTGTTATTTACTGGTGCAAGTGCTATCAGAGATTTATTTCTCATTATTTAGGAGGTTCTTTTTTATGAGAATTTCTGCTATATGTGTCTCAGAATTTCCTGTTGTGATCTGATGCATGTATTACAGGTTTCTTTAGTCTTCCATCAATCATTTATGTTTAAAAAACATTGATCTAAAGTTATTCAAGCCTTGCTTGTTGGTGTATACCTTGTGGAGATTTTGTGTTGATATTTAAATATAATTCCCTGAATATTTGTTGCACTTGAGCTTAACTTCTACAAAACATTTACCAAATTATGGAATCTATTGATCGGTATTGGGCTTTCTCTTTAGTAGTCTAAGATAAACTCCTAGTGCTAACATTTTTGGCACCATTTCCAGGGACCAAAGACACAAAGATGTTTTCCCTGGGTTGTACGACAAAGACTATGACCAACACTTGATGGTGAACAAGCGTTGATGACAAAACAGACTGCAATTTTTGACCATGTCGACTCCACACATTTGAAGAACTTGTTGGTGATTCAAATCAGTCACAAGACTCCACTAAAGAACGAGATCATATAGAAAAAGATGAAAGGAAGACACATGCAGTCCAAGTATCAAGTCATAAGTTTCTTTCAGGAACTTATTTTATTTTTCCTCAGTTTTTTCATGTACTTTCCTTCACATGTGAGAAGAATTATCCTTTGCTTTGTCTATTTGAATGACCATAATCCCACTATTGTATATCCCTCTTTGGAGAAGGACAATCTATATTCTTCATGCATTGTAGATGTTGATCCCATCCCTTCAGTTGAAACCCACGAGGAAGATGATGTACATATATCCATATCCCTTGAACCTGATTATTCTTGTCATCTTGTAGATTATAGAACTGATTTATTACCTTCTACCATTTATGTTGAAACTTGCAATCAACTTGTTGAATCTCACTTTCATCCCACTAAAGTTCAATCAAGAATTAGAGAGAAAAATTTTAAACCCTTAAATTTGCCATCTACTTTTCATCCTTACCCTCCCAAGTTCCTAGAATATCTGCCTCTTTTTATTGGGGAAGGTCACAACTGAGAAGTATTTGAGAGCTTTTCAAAATTTCATTGACAATTTGGAAATCATGCATGAGGATGTTGTCATGAGATTATTTTCCAAATATTTGGTTGGAGATGTTGCTTTGTGGTTTAAAAATCTGGAGGCTAGTTATATTGATTCATGGGCTAAGTTATATGGTGCATTTTTAAGATATTGGGGAGAGAACAAATCATTTGACCAGTACTTAACTGAGTTTCATGCTTTGAGGAGAGAGAAGGATGAAGTTCTCGCTATATTCAATAGAAGGTTTTATAGTTTTATTTGCAGTACGCCATTGGAGATCCAGCCTTCTAAAATTGTTGCCATGATGTACTATTTAGAAGCTCAATACCTTGATCTTATCCTTTTTCTGAGAGAAAGGAAATCTTCATCATTAGCACAATTGTTTGAGGATGCTGAAGAAATTGAGGAGAAATTTCGCACTTGTGATAAACTTCGAGATCAGATTTGTGATGAACGATTGCATTTAGAAGAACATGAGGATGATTATGAACAAAAAACACATTTGGGACAGTCTTCTACATCATTTTCAGATTTTTCTATTGATAGGGAAATAAACTATGATTGTAATCATTATTTAAATAAGCTTAAAAATTTTGTATAGGATGATTGTATAGATGATTATATACTTTCAGTTGATCATAGTAGGAAATTTTTAACTCCTACCATGCAATTACCATGTGATCATTCTGTTGAAGAAGAAGTTGTTGCTCCAAAGCATCATACAATTTATATTGAAAATCAACAGCCCTTGTTTGGTTATGATGACATCTGGGATTATATGTTTTCAATCTTTGGTCATGGGTTTTTATTACATGATCAAAGGAATTTCGTTGCTCTTGATTGTCATGAAATGAATTATGCCCAAGATTTGTTGTTAAAGGAACAAGGAGGTCACATTTTTCTCAGCAAAAAAGAATTCGTGCAGTGGCAACCATCTCTTTTGGATCAATAGGTTTTTTATCTTGGTTTTGAAGACCCAGTAGCAGTTGTGTTGGAGTCCTATTTTTCAAAAAAATTGAATTTTTCAGACTTTATCATACCATCGACATTTGAAAGTAAGTATGATTTTCAAAATAATTTTCTATGGCTGATGATATGTCTCTGTTATTATTTATTTACCATTTGCAGAGATGAGATTCTATCAGTCATGAAGCTACTTTCATGGCTGCTATGGAAATTTTATTTTACTTGAGGAGATTGGAGAACTGGTTAGAGTAGGCATATGTATATAAATAAACTCAAACCGTGAGCATGTGGTTTTTAGTTTTTGGTTTGTCGTGGATCAACAATAATGACTCCATAGCTCATGGATAAAGGACACTAGAACTGCAGAGGTTCTTGGAGCCTCACAGGGAAGTCTCCATCCCATCTGGATCCAATGTTAGCACGTGATATGTATTGAAGGACACCATTGGTTTGTGTCAGTCATGTGATCAGTCCTTCTTATATGAGTCATTTGTTTAAGCTTTTAGGTTTGAGTCATAGGGCTAAGTTTTTAAAGGTTTTTGAGTTATTTTTCATGTTAATAAATCAAAGTGCTTGATTTTAACCTTGGGTCTAGAGATGATCAAAATACATTGTCAAGTCTTAGTGTTATAAGGGTGGTTGTCATCATTTGCACAAGAGGGAAAGTGAAGGTCACATCTAACCATCTAAAGGTCACCATCAAATGTTGTCATCCAAACAAGTGTCCAAAGGGTCTTAGACATTCATCCAACCACCTAAAGTGTCTTGTCAATTCATCAATCAGAGGCATTGCAAACTCTCCTGGAAGTTCGCATCACTCCAAATAGGGCATGTGTCAAATATTTCATGATTTTTTTAGCTTTTAGTTCCATTGTATCATCATACATCTCCCATGATTCACCATTGTGGATTTTCATTACCATTTGCGAAAAGCATTGTAAACTAGCATTGCAAACTTTCTAAACATGTCAATGGTGGAAGTTTTAAGGTACTGACAAGACGGGTTTTTTGCACCAAGGAGTGGGATTTGATGCCAGGTCTTTTGATGTAAAACTCTGCTAAAAACCCATCTACTGCAAATCGAACTAGTGCTACAAACTCTCTGTTTTGCACAGATGCTTTGAAATATGGCTATTCAATACTTCATTCAACCTTGTCATCATCATTTCATCCATGATTCTAGATTCGAGTTACTTCATAACCTTTGCAAATATTGTTTTAGTAGAAACCTTACTTCCAACAAAACCCTAAGAAACATTTTTGTCTTATGATGCTTATAATTGTGGTTATTGTTTCTCTTGGAGAACATTCTTCTTGACTCAAAGGTTATAGGAGATGTTGGCAAAGGTTCATAAGCTTCTTGCATGTTTTGGCATCAATTTCAATCATCAGAGGGAAAAAATGACACCTACAAGAAAGTTCCAGTGCATCATGTTGAAGGCGCTACGAACTAATTAAAACTAGAACAGTTTGCAGTGCACTCTCATTTTCATAATATCTAGAAAAATACGAACTGGGTTTTCCCCAAAATTGGTGTGGAGAAGCAACATATCCTTGTTGACTTGTTGACCAAAATTAATCTCGACCCAAATCGTCTTTTGGGAGAAATGTTGAAAACACCACATACAGGAAAGTTCGCAGCGCCAATGTCAGGCGCTGCAAACTCATTTCATGTAGCAGCTTCTTCTAAATATTTTATCATAAATCTAAAATGGTGATGTGGGTTTTTTCTGAAATTTTTTGTGGAGGAGCATGATTACAGTATTGACTTGATAACCAAAAATCAGCCTAACCCATTTTGACATTTGAAAGATAAAATTAAAACACCAATGTGTTGCAAACTAGCGCTACAATTCAGGCAGTTATTGGATATTCGCCTTGTTTGGAGGTTGCCACTTGTCAAGGAGGGTTCAAATGACTTCTCAAAGATCAATTAGATGCTAAATAACACCTGCACCTAATATTTATCTCCATTATAACCTCATGTAGTGAGTTGGAAACAAATTTATTAATGACTTCCAACAACTTCCTAAAATTTAGCAGTTTGTTGGATTTTTGTCTCTTTGATTGTTGCCACCTATCTCCAAGGCCCAGAATCCAATGAAAGAGATGGGTTTCGACCCCTAAAAATATTTTGGATCTTATTTTCTTTTTAATGGGTGATAGTAATCAAGAGAGTGGTTCAAGTGATTCTAGATAGGGGAACTTGTATTATTTTTGCAGCAAACTATGTAAAGTCTCCATGACTATATATATCAGATTTAAGACTCTTGGTTAATCAAAGATCAATCTCTTTTCTTATTACCATATTTTGTATTCAATCTTTCTTTGATGTGGATTATTGGTGAAAGATTCATCTCCATTACTTGTTCAAATGTTGGAGTAAAGGATTTGTTGTTATCTACTGGTGCAAGTGTTATCAGGGCTTTATTTCTCATTATTTAGGAGATTCATTTTGATGAGAATTTCCGCTATATGTGTCTTAGAATTTCTTGTAGTGATCTGATGCATGTATTACATGTTTCTTTAGTCTTCCATATTTCATTTATGTTTCAAAAACATTGATCTGAAGTTATTCAACCCTTGCTTGCTGGTGTATACCTTATGGAGATTTTGTGTTGATATTTAAATATAATTCCCTGAATATTTGTTGTACTTGAGCTTAACTTCTACAAAACTTTTACCAAATATGGAATCTATTGATGGATATTAGGCTTGTTCTTTAGAAGTCTAAGAGAAACTCCTAGTGCTAAAACTTAGGAAATCCAAAAAATCGATCAAGTGGGGTTTCAATTTGGGTCATAAGCAGTGTAGGCTATGAAAATGAAGTTGGGTGATTGGTTGCTCGATATAATATAGACAAATAAGGGTCATTTGAAACATGAGAAGGATAAAGACCATATAAATAACTTTGAATGTGAATGGGAGAAGTGGAAGGAATATTGCAATCTAATCGAGAGAGTGAAGAAACTAATATTCACTTTGAAAGTATTATGAAAGTTTCCTTCTTTTCCTTATTTTTTGTTTATTTATAGTTAAGCCTTGAGCTATTCACTTTCTTGACTTATTATGAGTAAGTTTATGTTATATTTTTATGCGGTAAGGATTTTATGTATGGGATTTCATTCTTGGACACTCTTCAAGATTCATTATATGCTATAATAGACATGTGTCACATATATGAGGTTAATCCATTCCACAAATAAGGTATATGTGCTAAGCTTCCTTAAAGGCATAGGGTGGTGGTGTACGCATTTCTCTCCATTTACATCACATTACATTCTCTCCATTTACATCACATTACATTGGGATTTTGGTTCTCAGTCTATGGTGTACCCAGGGGATTAATATTGGGTACTAAGGAGGTACTCAAGGGGTGTAATGGTAGATAGGTCGCTATGTATGGAGATAATAATAAGCTTTATGTAGTAGTGTGAAAACAATCAATGTAAAAAGGTTTATTAAAAGGTTTTGTCCTAATCACGTTTTATTTAAGGGGTTTGTCTTAATCATGTTTCCCTGTCGCTCTCTCTCACTGGACAAGGTAGTAAGGTTCGTTCAGGGCAATGAAATAATTATTTGGTAGAGACCGTCAATGCACAAGCTGAAATGGAAGTTAACATTATTCTTTCTAAATATTTTTTTTAATAACTATATAAATATTAAATATTGAAAATATTTTTTTTAATAACTATATAAATATTAAATATTGAAATAAAATCTTACTTAATAATTCTCAAAAAATCACATATATTAATTTATTTTTTTAAGAAAATCAATTATATTAAAAATGAAATTAAAAATCCAAAAAAAACCATTATTGAAAGACTTTTTCTTCCAATTTAGTTATAAGATCAGAAACTCATTTGTTAATTGAGTTTAGCTCGAGTGGTTTGTGCTAAGGGGTGTTTCTCCCCACCCAGGTTCAATTCTCGCAAGTGACATGTTGAGCTCTTAAATAAGCAAGTTATCTAAAAATCCTCAGCTTTTTATAAAATATGGTTTCCCCTGGGTACCATCCTCAAAATGAGGAGAAGTGCCCAATGACTTTCCTCTTGCTCTATTCCAAAATAAAAAAGAAAATTCGAAAACTCACCCTTTAAAAATGACTTTGCTCATGCTCTATTCCAAAGTAAAAACAAAACAAAAAATTCAGAAACTCACCCTTTTAAAAAAAAACACATCTCTACTATGATATTTTTTTAAATAAAAGATACAAAATTTATTAAGAAGATCAAATCCTTTAATATAGGAAAAAGAGAAGATTTAGTTTTCATTTCAGAAGAGCCACGACCCCAATACTACCATTCATTTGTGGCAGTGTGTTGTCAAAACATCACAATGGGGTAGCAGGTCAAAACATCACAATGGGGTAGTCTAGCACAATCGTGGTAAGAACTACTCTTTCTTCATACTATGTTTACATTAGCATTATATTTTGCATGATCCTTTTTTTAGAGAAAATGTAGTAATTATCCATGACACTATCTAATACGCAAAAATATATTATCGAGCAGAACTTATGAGTTATCTTTTCAGAGTGAGACATGTTTCAAGGCATACTAGAGAGAATGTTGTGTTTTCAACTAAAATCTTTTAAAATGTTTGAATCTTGGCTTATTGGTCCATACTATTACTTTTTTCATAGATCAAAAGAGCCTAACCAAATCCACATTAATGTACATGTTTGACAAATCATTTTTGTTTAATTATATATTTTAATTGCACGCAAATTGTTTCTAAGAAAGTATGCTATCTTTGTTTCCCTAGTGATCTTATACATGCAAATAGATGTATGGGTTAATGCAATCTCTTGTGTAGATGCCAACATTTTGTCGTGTTGTATCATCACCATATTATATTTTATTTGTTAAATGATAATTTTGATTGGAATTGTCTTATATTTGATATTTGGTGTTATTTAATATTTTTTGAATTGTTTGTGGTGATTAAAAAATTTGAAGGACAAGGTGAATATCGGCACCATGTTACAGTGGTGATTGTAGCCCTTGAATATCTAAGCCAACAACTAGCTGCGAAGAAACTCGTGTACTTGTTGGAAGAAATAGGTTACCAAACATAAGAATGTTGGATAAATCATTCACATTTTGTACTTTTTGTTTCTGCTTATGAAATATAATGAATGTAACGCCCCAATTTTGATCTTTGGGTTGTGTTGGTTGAGGGGAATAAGATATTGCTAGTTAGAATTGTTGTAGGACTCATTAAACTATGGAATTATTGAGTATTATAATATAAAATTTCATATGTATATGTCTATATGGTCATGTGCACTGAGGATAGTGCAAAAACAAGCGGGAGGGATTGTAACACCCCAGTTTTGATTCTCGGATTAGAAATATATATTTGTATATATACGATGAACAGTCGAAGTCCAAGCAATGTAATATATAAACATTGTGCATTGAAAATAATAACAGAAAATATATCACCGATTGTAGACAGATAAGGACAAAGTTGGGGGGGAATATGATTCCATAAGAGGGGGGGTTAAAAGAGGTCCAAGGAAAATTCCACATACCTAAGAATCCCATGCCATTTTTCCTAAATCATTTTGTCATTTACCATATAATCCTCCTTTGACTTATCAAAACCAGTGATTGAATGCATGGAAGAGGTTGGTTAAAGAGTCATCTCACCTAGTTATGAAAGCATGGGTTGCGTACAATCATTTTGGGGAATTGCGAGAGTCAAACATGCATCAAAGAAAAATAAAAGAAAATTCAAGTAGGAGAGGACAGCATATTTTTAGAAGAGGAGGAGAGGAAAAATAGAGATATTTTTTGTTGGAAAAGAGAGGCATCCATACTATGTGTAGAAATAGCCATGAGAAACTAGTGAAAAGGCATTCTAGGACACCATGAGAGCAAGAGGACAGGGAAAATGATGCTAAGAATTAGGTTTTCATATCTATTATGAGTTTTATGTTGATAAAAGTACCCAAGAGCATGTGTAAATGTTGTTGTGAGGACTCCATTATAGTTGGAATTCCTAGAGCCCCCTTCTTGTAGATTCCTGGTCGGTCTATGTTGGAGCCATGGAGGGGATGAGGATTGTCTAAGGGACTACAATGTAGAGAAGGAAATTTAATCCCTTGGGTTGTCTTATTAATTAGATGTCAATTTAATTTAATATTAATTTTTAGTGAATGGTAATTTATTGAGTTACTGAAAGTGAGATGTTACTATCATCCTTATCCTACTTATTAAAGTTTCAGTTTCTCCATTGATATGGTTGTGTTGCTAATGTTTTTGTGCACTTATACTTGTGAAAAATAAGTGAATCTAGGTGCATGTCCTTAGCAACTTTTTCATATTATATACCCCTTACTCGTGGTCTCTTGAATAAAGGGTGACTTTTATAACATGACAAGACTTTTTTGTCCATTGAAAATTTGAAACAAAACAATTGGCGCTTACTTGTGTTGATTGGAAGTGCCAAGTCAAAACACAAATATTAATGTCCACAAATGATTAAAATTGATTTCCAATAATTGAAAAATAAGATTAAACAGAAAAAAGAAAAAGAAAAAGGGAGCTCCTAAAACAACTTTGAAAAGAAGAATGTAAGTACATCAAACACGGGCTTGAGAAATAGTTGGAGTAAACAAGAAAAATAGAAGAAATACAAAGATATATGAGAGCTTTGAAAGAGGCCTACGAAGAAAGATGAAAATAGTGGTCTTTCTTAAGTTACATTGATGGTTGAGAAAAAGTGAGTAATACACCACAATGAATCTGAACTCTAAATGAAACTGGACATCTACATTGTAAAAGATATTTGAGATGGAGCGCTCTTTTAAAAGTCAACATGATCCATGTGTCTTTACTATTTTACTTAATAATGAGGTGATGTGACAATAGGTTCTTGTTAGAGTTGGATCTTGAGGTGTGTAACTTCTTCTTCTAAAATTGAGATGATATTTCTAATGAAAATGGAAATAAGGATTTGGTTTTCATATTGATTCTAACATTTCAAAGGGTAAAGATCTTTATATAGACAACAATATCTATCACAAATCTCATAATAAAATATTTATCACAAATCTCATAATAAATTAAACATAAGAAAACTAAATAATCTTTTGTTTTGGGATTACTATTACATAGTTTACATATACTTTGATCATTAAAAAATAAATAAAAAGTGAGTACCTAAATCAACTTTTGAAAAGAAAGAAGTAACTACATTGAAATTTGGCTTCGACAGATGTTGGAGAAAAGTTGACAAAGCCCTACAAGGAAAGATCATAAAAGTGGTGGTTATTAACAATTATAGTGAAGAAAAACTTGAGCTATACACCACAAGAAGATCACAATCATTCTTTTTTTTTACTTTGGAATAGAGTGTGGGGAAACCCACCGGGCACTTTCCCTCATTTAGAGGATGGCACCTGTGTAAACCATATTTTGTACAAAGCCGAGGCTTTTTTGATAGCTTTCTCATTTCAGAGCTCAACATATCACTTATGGGAATTGAACCTGGGTGGGGGGGAACACCCCTCAACACAAACCACTCAAGCTAAACCAAATTAACTCTTTCCAAACTTATATATAAACATTAAGAGATATTTCTATTCTGTAAATAGTTATGAATTATATAATTGATCATTTATATATATATATATATATATATATTTGCTTGTGGTATGTAATTGCCATCGGAACATTTCAAGTAAGAGAGGACAAGATACGAGGGTTGACAGTTTCAATGTTCATGTTTTAGCTCACAAAACATGGTTGGTTGGGATATTACACCATGTACAAGGGTGGACTTGGATTCTCGGCTCTAGTGTCTCTAATGGCGGTAGCCTACTGTCAGTGACTTGAGATCGAGGAGCATTTAATATAGGTGAGGTACAAGGACATGAGAGCTCTTGACAACTGGATTCTGAGCTACAAGCAAGTTAACTGCCATTTATTTTAACAGTTGGTTTGGTAAGAGAGACTGTGGCGCTTATGGACAAATGGGCAGTCTCTGGTAGGGTCGGGCCTTGATTTCTAAGTTGAAGCTTAGATCACATTAAATATGTCCTTTAATACTGCAGTTAGTGTTTATTTTAGTGGATAGGAGCTTTTAGGTGGTAGAGTGTTAGGAGGAGAGACCTCACTGGTGATGGAGGCTGAAGTAAGTGCACTTATGAGTGCAACTGACGAGGTACTCTGGAACCGTGTCGGGATATTTTCCTCGGCAGACGTGTATATTGGGGATACATGTGACACATTGTCTTGTAAACAACCCTCTATACCAAAGACCAAAGGAAAACAACACTTCATTCCAAAGTCCTATAGTTTTTCTCTCGGGGTCGTTACAGTTGGTGATTCACCTAAGCAGGGTATTGGAATTGTGCGCATGGAGGAGGAGAAGTTAGGCCAGAGGAAGTATGCTCCTACCAAAGCGAAGTGGGATTCCGAGCATTTTTGTAAGGGGGGGGGTTCAAGCGCCCGAAGTCGTGGAAGGTGAATAAAACCAGACGAAGGTTTGTGATGGGTTCAGACATAGGCTTGGAGATTCCTGCAATCTGGCCCTTTGCATGCTGGTAGGGAGATTGTATTATCACACTTTATGTAATACTTCTTTGGAAGATTGGGTTTCGGCAACATGGGAGCCAATTTTGGGTTACTCTCTGGGGATTCATTATTTGACACATGGTTGGTTTGGATTTTGATTCAATAAGACAGAATATACCATACAAATTGTTGGTAATCTTTGGGTGATAGATGGTAGTAGTGTGATGCTCAAGAGGTGGAGAGTAAGCTTTGACCCAATGAGCGAGTATTTTCACCTACGACACTTATGGGTGCTCCTTCTGGGTCTGCCTCTTCAACTGTGGAAAAAAAGAGCATTAGAGGTGTTAGGAAATGAGTTGGGCAGATTCATAGTTGTGGAAGAACAGGCTTTGAAATCCCCTGATAAGCGCCTCTGTAAGGTGTTAGTTGAGATAGATTTACATGCAAGATTGTTGGAGTCGATAGAGATTGAGTGGCGGGGTCATTTGAGGAGCCAGAGACTGGAATAACTGGGAGTCCCATTCCAATGTTCTCTATGTCACCAGATGGGCCATCTTCTGATCCAGGTGGATATCGGTGGCCACCTACCTTTTCCAACTGGCTCAAAACAGTATTCTAGCAATTTTGGCAATTTACTATTTTTAGTAGTTTTAACTTACGGGGCCATTTTGAGGGCCTAAATGAAGGTTTTTCGAGATATAGCTTCTCAATGTTAGTCAAAGACATGATTGAGCCCCCAAAATGAATCTCCTCGATGATACCTTTCCAATGGGCTATCATACACCTAAAATAGAGATCGTATGCAAAAGTTACGACCCCGGGAAATTGATGTACTAACTTACCCAGACGGGGCCCACATGACTTTTGGCGCTTCATCTCCTAGGGTTAGGTTTTTGGATGTCTAGGGTTTTTGGCATTCCTATTTATTGTAAAAATGCCTTTAGAGACTCATTGTAATAATATTCTGGTGAATGAGCGCAGCCGTCACATCTCTTCTCAAAGATAAGCCGCCACCATTCCAGCAAGCTTGTTTCTGTTGCATTTTACAGTTTCAGCTTATTTACTTATTGAATAGAAAAATTGTTTTATTGTATCTCTGTTATTTTGTGTTAAGCACTTGTTAATAATATGTAGTCATTTCGTTCTTCTCATAAAATCTAGACCAATGGTATCAGAGTGGTATGCTCCTTGTCGTCTTAATGCATGTCCCCAATGAGGTCGGAGTACAAAGAGTTGGGTCTCGAGCTTGTTTCTCTTGAGGACAAAATCTCTCGCACACCCAAGCGACCTCTCATGGCAGGAGAAAGAAATATGATGGGATAGGAGATCCTTTCAAACTTTTGATTGAGGAATCCCTCGCGCAACAAAGGAACGAGATGATGGATAGTTTTGCACAAATCCTTCGGCGGCTACCAACGGGCGATGCATCTTCTTCGAGCGGAGCCACTGACCCTTCAAGGTACAAATAAACTTTGATATTCCTATATTTGAAGGTCAGATAGACACATATGCTGTAGACAAGTGGTTGAATCTACTAGAAGGGTATTTTT
>SNQJ01S0002071.1:10445-26535 GCA_010110895.2 Picea sitchensis
ATCACACATACTTCACATCTACTTCATATTTATTTATACATACAAAAGTGGGCCTAAGCGTGGGTAAACCCACGAGCCGACATCCCTTTCCCATTACATTATCCCCAAAGACCCAAAAAGGACCCAAAAAGGGGTCTATCTTCCATGATTTCCACTCCGCGTTGCGCTCCATCTTTGACAAGATGTCGAAGTCCCAAAAACGGTCAAATATGACCAAGTGTTCCTCACAACTTGGTTAGGGCCAACATGATTCTACAACGAAGGATTTCAATCTATGTCTGTTGGAAAATTTTGATTTGTGCACTGAAGGGGAAATCAATATGTGTTCTTGCTAATAATAAGAGGCCACGAGTCATGCAACTTGCTAAGGGAGTTGTCTGATGTTGTTTATTGTGTGTGGGTGTTTTCTATTGTTAGAGAGTTTCTTCATCAAGTGCTTATCAAAAGTTTTTGTTTCTTCTTAAAATGATTAAAACACAGATCCTTGTATGTAGATGTGAAGGAGTCCTACATGGAAAAAAACTTTCACCAACAAGGAATCCTTGCTTGAAAGAGAGCGAAGACAACAACTTGTCCGAAAGGTAATTTGTATAATTGTTGTTAAAATTTTAACAAGCTATCGTGAGAATTTTTTTTGTTTGAAATGGAAAATCCATTGGTTGAATCTTATCTAAACAAGTCAAAAAAGATTGGCGGGGAAAATTATGCCAATTGGAAATTTAATATGAAAACATTGATCGAAGTCTATAATGTATGGTCAATTGCATCTAGTGATGAAGTTAAGCCATAATCCCACTCATCCACAACAACATGAATTCAGGATTGGGAGCGATGAGAGACCAAGTAAAATGTGCTCCTGAGTGAACGATAACATCATTCTAGATATTAGAGAATGCAATACATCTAATGAGACATGGAAGACACTTGAATATCTATATCAAATACAAATCGGGTTGTGTGAAAATGTTAAGGACTTTCTTTCTAGAATTAAAGAAATGAAAGACAAGCTTGGTGATATTGGGGAAAAAATCTCTAGCACACACTTGGTAACTTTAACATTGAATAGAATGTTAGAAGAATATCAAATATTTATTACCGGTTGACTTTGCAAGCACTATTATTTTACAAGACGGACAATGAAGGAAAATTATTAATTGCAAGTCTTCATGTTCATATTTGACATTGTTGGTATGAAACACTGATGTTTATAGTAAAATGAATAATGCATTTTTTTACTATGGCAAGCTTGGACACTATGCTAGAGATTGTTTCGAAAAGAAATATAATGAGTCCAAACACAAAAATAGATGGAATATCGATCACTTTGTTGATAGAGGAGAAATATTGCATGGTGATGTTAGGTTATTTCTTTCACATGTTTCCTTTTCAACAAAAATAGATGACTCAAATGCTTGGTTTGTTGATTTTGGTGGCTCTATACATATGTTTGGTAATAATGATTGGTTTGAAAATGATCATGATACTAATAATGGTCCAAATATATATATCTTAGGGATGACCGATCACATCAAATTAAAGGATATGGTGGTGTATCTCTAACCTTACCAGATAGTTGTGTTAAACAAATTCAAAATATCATGTATGTGCCTGGTATAAAGAAGAATTTAATCTTAATTTCCAGCATAGCATATCGAGATTTGAAAGTTGAATTTGTAAAGATGCATTATTTGGTAAAAGATACACAAGATCATTACAAAATTATGGCAACATGAATAAGAGTYGGAGGACTATACAATCCTCAAAAGGTCATCAAGCATTGCCATCTACAACCACATGTGGCATCAAAGATGAAATTTGAAATATTGATGTTACGGAAATAATGTTGAAATAAATGAAATTGTTTGGCTGCCCATGAAGTTWATGAAAAGGTTTGGATTTTCATCCTCTTGAAACATATGTATGATTTATCTATAAATGAGGAAAGCCAGAGAAGTGAAAACTATGAGTGAGCAATTAAACTCACAAGTGTCTCTTCCTCTCGATGCTATGCTATGTATTTTTTATTTCCGAGTTAGTGGGGATAATTTTTAGACCCATGGTCTTTTTAAAGCCTTTCTAGATTCTATTAATCTCTATTTGTTCATAGAATTCTCGTCGAGGATTTAAATTTGGTTCGCTGTTATTATTTTGCAAATAAAATCACATGTACATGCTAATTTCTGTATACCTGTAATTATACAAGAACATAGCATACCTTCCTTCTCTACTTGGGAAAGAGGTTAAACTCAAAAACTTTGTGACTGCTCAGAGCTATAACTTCGTGACTGCTCAAAGCTATAATTGAGTTGGCCCCGGTTGTTCCTGATGTTTTAAAAAATTATTTTCTTAGTGCTTTTCGCTTTGTTGTTACATTCAACATTACTGATTTTGTTGCTGCTTTTATGGATAGCCAAGTAAGTTTGGAAAAAATGTTTTAAGAGAAGGCTTAGCAAGATGCATACCACCAAGTGGCAACAATCACCGTCTTGGATGCAATAGGTCAAGCAAAGGCTTATCAAGATGCAGACCATCGAGAAGCAATAGCCATAGTCTTGCATGCCTCAACCAAATCCGCATGACACGCCCACCCTTTACCTTGACTCCACTAGAACAGGGTCAGTGCTTTCCTTGACTGCACTGCAAGAATGTCAGTTTCAATATCGATTCCACCATTGTTGAAGCTTGCATTGAAGATTGTCAAAGCCTTCACCGCAAATTGTCATAACCTCCAAAGCGGCTCCAGCTGGCATGTAGCATTGTGCAAGACGGTGGGAAGTCCGTGAGGCGGGGAACACCGAGCTAGTGTGTCAAATCTATTTACCAAAACTTGAAACTGCAACATTGTCAAAACCTATGGGGCACTAGAGAGGATGAGGTTCTGGCTTGTCAAATCCATTGGACAAAGCTTCAATCATAACCACATTTTCGAACCTCCAAAAAGGGCACGAATGGAGGGGAAAAACGAGATATACTAGGGGATTTAAGTTATGTCATATAAGTTTGAGTCAATGAGAAATTCAGTTCAATTTGCCACTCCCTTGTCACTGCCTTGAATTTGAATTATATGGAAAGTTTACAACACTACAGTCAAGCTAGACATCAAGTTGGTGTTTAAGATCTCATTTTTGTTTGTGTGGGACAAGGGATCCTTTTGAACAAAGATAGATAAAAGGGATGGTTAAAATTATAGCCAAGCGAGACATCAAGTTGGTGTATGAGACCTCATTTCGTGTTTGTCTGGAACAAGGGACCCCTCGCAACATGGATAGATAAAAGAGATGGTTATATATTAGACTGTCGTAGATAATAATAGTGATAAGCTAAGATGTATTTTGATCAAACAACAGATTTGACCCAGACGGCTAGACGACCAATGCGTTAAGTCGACAATGAGAACTAAGAGATGGTATATATTAATGTTTTAGTTTAAATGTTTTAAGTTTTGTTTTTTTTGGTATATTTTTCATTTTTTTGTTGTTGAAGAATTGTTGGATTTGCAGATTTGAGTGATTAAATCTGTGTAATTTGAGTACCGAGGAGTTTTTCAAAATGTTGAATCCATTTATACATTAAAAAATACAACCAAATAGACAAAGTTAGAATATGGATAGAGATTGCATTTAATATTCAGTTTCATGTGTGAATGTATAAATTCATGTAAGCCTGTAGAGGCAAAACTACTATGATAGACTGAGTGTATGAGAGACATGCAAATCTGATGTAATCTCCATAATCCTAATAATAAGACAATCGATGTCTATGCTTGGTGGACGTAGCCCAACGTTTGGGTGAAATCTCTTTGTCTATTATCTCTCTGTGTGGTTGTTATTTATCATGTGAATTATGTTCTCCACGTTAACAATTCTAACAAGTGATATCAGAGCTAATTAAAACTGGTTAAAGGAACCACAGAAATGAGATGTGTAGATTTATACATTTCCGCAGATCTCTCTTCGTGGAAATTGCGGCAGCCACAAATCCACAGTCCATCCATACTGGAGGTGCTACGGCCCTTTGAAGTCCCCAGGTCACTCACTTGAGAGGTGCGAAAACTTTAATATTTTTGGGCGTGAAAAATTTTTGGGAGGAAAACTTTAAAGGTAATTTAGCACGGAATACCTTGGCGTATGTGTTAATATTATTTAGCATGGAATACATTTTTTTTTGGGATGGCATATTATTAAAAGGAAATTTTCATTAATTAAAAAGTGCCAAGCCAAGTCACGTGGGTGAGTTAAAGTAAAGAAGGTGGAGGAATTTAAATCTAAAAGTGGATGGTTTTTTAAAAAGTGAATCTTTTTGTTTTATAAAAAAAAATTTTTTATTAAATCTTTTTTATATATTATTAAAAGGTTTTTTAAATTAATTTTTTTTTATCAAATATTTTTCTATATATTGTTCAAAGGTGTTTTAGTATTTTTTATAAGTAGTGGATATTGGGAGATTTTTTGAGTTAATGGCTAAGATGCAGAGTTCGAAGCTTGAAGTTGAAAAGTTCAACGGTAAAAACAACTTTTGGAAGCTCAAGATGCATGCTCTGCTCATGCAACAAGGTGTGGTGAAGGCGCTTTTGGGAAAAACAAAGCATCCCGCATCCATAACAAACGATGACTGGGATGAGATGGATGTGAGAGCATTGAGTGCCATACGCCTATGTTTGGCTGACGATGTTCTGTTCAATATTATCTTGGAGAAGACATCAGTTGGTTTGTGGAGCATGTTGGAAAGTCTATACATGACGAAGTCCTTGACAAGAAGAATCTACTTGAAGAGATAGTTGTACAGTTTGCGGATGAAAGAAGGTACAAAAGTCGTTGATCGTTTAAATACCTTCAATACCCTTATAGCTCAATTGACTAGTATGGAAGTTAAATTCAAAGATGAGGATAGGGCTATTACACTATTGTGTTCGTTGCCTGAATCTTTGGATACTCTAGTTACCTCCATTATCTTTAGCTCAACAACTGTTTTAGATTATGACTCTGTTGTGGGAGCTTTGTTGGCTGAGGAGATGAGGAGAAAATCTAGTAAAGAAACATCAACTTCAGAGGCGATGTTGGTCAGAGATCAAACTAAAGAGAAGAATGAGAGAAGTTCTTATCGATCTTAGTCAAGACAAAGAAAGGGTAAAGTAAAATGTTGGCACTATGGAAAAAAAGGACATCTCAAGAAAGATTGTTGGAAGAGAAAAGAATCTGAGGAAAACTCTATGAAATAAGAAAATTTGACTGTAACAAATTCAAGTATAATTGATCACATTTTATCCATTTCTAGTAATTTACAATATCAATAAGAATGACACTTAGATTCAGGTGCCTCCCACCACATGTGCTCACAAAGAAATTGGTTCTTTTCTTACCAATCTGTTGATGAGGGTGTAGTGTTTATGGGAAATGGTATTTGCTGCAAAAATGTTGGGGTTGGCAGTATTAGAATCAAGATGTTCGATAGTATTGTTGGGGGATTAATGAATGTTATATATGTACCCGAGATTAAATCAAATTTGATTTCATTGGGAGTGTTGGATTCTTGTGGATATAAGTATACAGGTAAAGGTGGAGCTCTCACAGTGTCGAAAGGTAATTTAGTAGTGATGAAGGAAACAAAGGTTGATAACCTTTATAAGCTAGAAGGAAGTACTAAAGTGGCATTTGAAGTGACAAATGTATCTTCTTATTTATGGAAGAAACATCCAGGTCATAAGAGCAAGAAAGAATTGCAGGTATTGGTAAGAGGTAAATCAATTCCAGACTTAAAATCTTTGTTTCTGAATTCCTGCTTGTTTTATATCTCTGCAGGTTATGATGATGGTATAAAGAGATGTTGTGTGTGGGATCCTACTTCTCATAGGGTCATCATTGACAGAGATATAGTATGTATGGAACAACCAAAAGGGTTGATTCAAGATCACAATGGTAAATTTGTTTGTATGTTAGGTAATTCATTGTATGGACTATTGGTACCCAGAAAAATATACAAGATGTTTGAATCCTTCATAGTGAGTCTGAATTTTTCAAAGGGTAGGAATGACTATACAATTTATAGTACATTCACAGTTTTGATGTTCTTTGCTGTAGATATGCTCGATGCAAGACAAAGCATGGAATCAGTAAGAAAGTGACTCAGGTGGATAGGAAAATTCAGATGAGGGATCAAGGAGCAGCAAGCAAATTAAGGGCATAGAAGTGAATTTTGTTTTACGCATTGAAAATTCTAATAGTAGGGAGGCATACCTACAAAGTCTTAAGATATCATCTCTCGCTAGAAATGCACGTCTTTGTCTGTGCCATTTTCACATTTGACACTGATAAAGTTTAAATCAAAGTAGGATATTTTTAGTGTTGAATGAAAGGAAACATATATGTAGAATGAAGTGTGGAGTACAATTTCTACACTAACTACTAACTAATGAAGGAAGAATATCTATAAAAATTTAACCAAATTAAGAATGAGTAGAAAATTTTAAACCAATAAAAACATTAAAAAATGAAATAAATAACAAACCATTACATAACTATTTTTTTGGGAAAGTTTTTTCTAGAAAAAATTCCCATAGTTTAAAGCATGTTCACTCTATTATTTAGAAGCTAAATAGTTACAATACATTACAAAGTCTCTAGGCTATCAATGAGAGTGTTCAACAACATTGTAAAAAATTTAGAGATTGAAAGAATAACAATAAGTTAAAACTCACACACTTAGTTTTCCTCTAACTGTAGCACTCAATTAATAGGCATAAGAAAACCATAAATCATTTATGGTTTTCCAATTCTACATGCTTTCACTATGCTTGAAACCACTATCAATTATTGACCAATTGTTATTGCTCAGAATTCATTCTCTACTATTGTTCATCATTTATTCTCTACCACTTCTCATCAGTTATTACCTATTCTAACACAAGACTATAACACGTATGACACAACTCTCCCAATACTCTCCCAATTATTATATACCTTGCAAGAGTATAAGGGGGGATGCATCAAATTGCGAGTTAATTGCTAGGGGTGATAAGGCCCTTTGAATCATGTGAAACTCACATCATCACATAAATTAAAAAACTCAATGGTTTATGATCTTGAATGTGAAACATCGTAGAACATAATTTACATACATAATTTGACTCAACCAAAGATTTATGTTTTCTCTATGTCTCATGATGTCAATTCCTAAGATATATTTTGCAAATCCTAAGTCGGGCTTCATATCAAATTGTTTTGAATGATAAGACTTCAAAGCATAAATCAAATCGCTACTGTTACTAAACAATAACATGTCATCTACATATAGATCCATAACAAGAAACTGACCACTGTCTTGTTTGTAATACATAGTGATATGATTTGGATCTCAAAATTCTGAATCCCAACATAGAAGAATCAAAATTATGGTACCACTTTTTGAGATATTGTTTGATACCATATAATGTCTTTTTTAATATGCAAAACAATGACTCTTTACATTTTACAATGTATTTCTTTTTCTACATCATATAGATCTCATGCTTCGAATCACCATGTAGAAATATTGTTTTTACATCCATCTATTCTATCTCTAATTTAGAAACTATTGTTATAGATAATATAAATCTAATAGATGTTAAGTTATCAACTGGGGAAAATATCTAACCAAATTTTATCCCCTCAACTTGAGAATATCCTTTTTAAATCAACCTTGCCTTGTGCTTTTCAACATTTTCATGTAAACTGATCTTCTTTTTGAAAACCCATTTACATTCAATGGGTTTTTGTCCAACAATCAGTGGTACCAAGTCTCGTGTATCATTATTTCTAAGTGTATACATTTCCTCATACATGGTCGGTCCCATGGATTCCCTATATTCCATATCCATTGCCTCTTTCACAATTCTAGGCTTATCAGTGTAAGAAAATAAATAATATATATGTGAAATCGTATGGAATAGCATTATACCAACCTAGTCACATTCTTTTCCAATTGGACGTTCTTAAATTTTGAGGTGGAGTTTCTTCTTCCTCTTCCAAACTATATGGAACCTCCTCCTCATCAGTTCCATCATGAATTTCTTGTTTATTTTCTAGTTTAGCTTTCTCAATATTGGATGGTATCTCAACCATTGACTTCTTCTCATCCTCTTTTGGCTCTACAACTATGGGAGAAGGCTTAATATTTTTGAAACTAACTTTCCTTCTTTATAAAAAATTTCTAGCCACGTGATCCCAAATCTTATACCCTTGCATAGAAATTTCATAGCTCATGAAGATCTACATTTCAAAACCTAGTTATTCAAATTCAACCACTCTACCTTAGAAAAATGAGCATACACCTCACAGTAAAAAAAATGAATATGCTAAACTAAGGGACTATTTTTTGTTTAGGCATACATAAGAGACTTATCCACAACAATCGATGTGGGATACCTATTAATCAAGTAACATGCGGTAGCAACTTCTTCTTCCCAATTTTGTTTTCTAAGTTGGCTCCACTAAGCATACAACTAGCTCTCTCCATCAACATTCTATTCATTTGTTTCACAACTCCATTCTACTGAGGGGTATATGGATTTTTCTTATATATTTCAATGCCATTATTCTTGCAGAGTTTATCAAACTCTGTAAACCAAAACTCATATGTATTATCAATCATAAAGACCTTAATCTTCGTACCAAAATGACTATGCAGGATAGATTTAATCTCGTTGAAAAAACTAAAAAGCATCAAATTTAGTTCTAGAAAAATATACCCATGTCATTATGGAATAATCATCAATGAATGACACAAGATACAAAGCCTCAGAAACTAGAGGAACTTTAATTAGACCAAATACATGAAAATAAATTAAATCCAACAACCTAGAAGATAACTAAATACTAGAATAAAATTGAACACGGTTTTGTTTTTCATATATGCAGTTCTTGAAAAAATTGAATTCAATACCACAATAATTGAATCCATCAATAACAGTTTTTCTTTTTAAGGCTCATACGCCCTTCTCACTTTCCCAATATTTGGTGCCATAAAATTGTCTTGTTTGTAGGTAACTTTCTTTCTAATCAAGAGCTAGTTTGGATACCCAAAAAATTTGACCATTAGAAGTAGATAGAGGTTATGATTGTGAAGGTGTGGATCCTATATATCTCTCCATTGCAACATTTTAAGAACTATTATAATGAATACCCTTATGGATAACCCACACGAATATCCTTAGCGATAACCACAAATCCTTAGACAATATTACACCCGTTGTCAGAAAAAATGACCTCAATTCCCACAACATTAAGTTTTCTTAATATTATTAGGTTATGTACCAGACATGAAATGTGAAAAATCGACTAATCCCATTCACTCTTCGATTAGGAAATCTGATCAAGAATCTAGCATGGTCAACAATGCTGAGAGGAGAGACATTACCAAGGTATCCATCCAACCATTATATTTATCATACACTAAAAACTAGTACTGATGGAGTTCATATGGAAGGAATATCCAAAGTGTATCAACCATTGAATATGGCTTGGATAGGTTGCCAACGTAGAAACAAAGGCATACCCACAATCCTCTTGGGAATATTTTTCACGCTCATCATTAGAATCATTTTTTTCCTTCTTATCCTTTTTTCCTCTTCCTTCCAATCTCTTCTAAATTCCCAACCTTGCTACAATTCCAACATTTTTCCTTGGACTTTCTAGGAGACTTATGTCTCCCATAAGATTTGGACCTTCCTTTTCCTCTCTTCTTTCCTTTCTCCTTCAATATTTGACAAACAATCAAGGCCTAATTGATGGATTGATAAGATTTAATACTCACTTCATTTATGGGTAAAGTAGCCATGACCTCATCAAGCACCAATGTATTTATAGTGCTTCCAATGGACATTACTAGGCTCTTCCATGAATGTGTAAAATAACACAAAATGGTCATACATCTATCCTCCTCACTAATATTCAGTCCAATTGATCTCAACTGGATCACAATAGTGTTAAATGAATTCATGGCGTTCTTAGTTATAGAATCACCATCATCTATTATCAAGGAAAATGATTTTTTTGCATCAAATTTTTATCAACAAAGGATTTTGCCTAATACAATTCCTCCAACTTCTTCGAGAGAGTTGTGGTTTTTTCTTTAGAATAATTCAAGGACACTAAATCGGCCAAACATAGCATGTCAAGGCTTCTTTTATTTCTCTCCAATGCCACCTACTCTTGATCTTTCATAACAACGAGTTTGGTTCTAGATACTGCAACCTATAGATATCAATCTATGAAAACATTCTCCATATTGAACTTCCATAGGTTAAAGATATTTCCATTAAACTTCTCCATTTATAATCTATATTTGATCATCCTACAACAAGATTTGCATTTCTGCAAGCTCCCACCGAAATCAAGGTTATATAAAAAAGCCTCATTCCAAACACCTTGTACCTTAGGTGATTAGGCTCTAATAGAAAATAAAAGGAAAAAACGTGTGGAATACACTTCCTATACTAACCAATGACAAGAATGTGAAAAAAAAAAAAACAAATATTTGTAGATGGAAAGCACAAAACAAATGAAAGAAATGACAATCCATTACATAACAATTTCGTAGAGAAAATCCTCCCTGGAGAAAAACCCCACTCAGTGTATTATTCAATAATTAAATGGTCATAGTATGTTGTAGAGTCTTTGTGCTACCAACAATAGTGTTCAACAATATCTTAATGATTCCAAAAAAATTTCATAAGTTACATATTCTATTTTCCTCTAACCATAGCACTCAATAAAGAGTTATAAGAAAACCATAAACCATTTATGGTTTTTCAACTCTACATGCTCACAAACACCAACAATTAATTGGCCAACTATTACCATTTATCATCCATTTTCTTCTTTATTCTATACCACTACAAAACAATGATTCCATGTTACTGCTTAGAATTTATCCCCTATTACTACTAAGAAACCATTATTTTCTTCATTGAAAAGTTTATGACACACATGTTTGAATATTGAACCACATACTACCTTGGATTAGATGGATGGAACATGGATAGTAGCCTCTAGATGCTATTATTGATGCATTAATCCTCTTAATTTTTTTAAATGTGGAAGTTCAATGAATATGCTTCGATCCAAACACTTTTCATCTAGACCATAACATGGCCCACCATGAATAATATTATATTGATGCATAGGATGGTCATGGAGTATGTTGGGGTGTCGACTAAACCAAGGATGAGATAAGAAGATGTTTTTTTTTTCTCATCATTGTTGAATGCTTTGATGAAAACAATGGATTTGATAAGAGATTTAGATATTGAGTGTGTTGTCACTAAGAACCGAGAAAAAAAGAATGTATATAATAATAATAATAATATAATTTTAAGGTCACGGCCAAGCCAAACAAGGAATCGGTGTATGAGAGTCTCTTGTTTGTTGGACAAGGTACTCACTCCGTACACTAATTAGACTGCTAAATTATATGAAAATGTACATACCCTACCCCCCTTTGGATTTGAACTAGTGACTTCTTAGGAAGGAAACACATATTCTTAACCATGTGTTAGGAAAATGATATTTATCATAAATCCCAAAGTGTTTTTGTTTTTAATAATGAACATTCCCTTCCACAAAATCAATATAAACGATTGGATATCATTGTATATAGATATTGACCTTAAACCAAGTATAACACTCCTTAACTCTTGAACTTGATCTATTTTGAAGGCGTCAAAAACCAAATTTAATTGATTCAATTGATGAATTCATATGCAATATTAGAATTTTATAA
The DNA here is from genome assembly GCA_010110895.2 of Picea sitchensis. Classification (NCBI taxonomy): domain Eukaryota; kingdom Viridiplantae; phylum Streptophyta; class Pinopsida; order Pinales; family Pinaceae; genus Picea; species Picea sitchensis. The sequence goes on from SNQJ01S0002071.1 coordinate 22,200, forward strand.
ACATACATTTTTATTTGTTTGATTTTTACATTATTTTTCCTTTCCTTTTTTCTTTCTCCTTCATCACATTACATTTAAAATTTATTCTAATAAGATTAATATTTTCTCTTTTTCTTTCTCCTTCATCACATTGCACTTAAAATTATTTATATTTCTATTAATAGTTTGATTGACACTCATCATAACTAACTTAACAACAAATACAATGATTTAAGATTAATGAATCACATAAACGTGATAGGCATTAATAATAGAAACTAATAAAAAGAGAGAAATCGATTGAATTAAGGGTTCACGCAAGGAAATTTATAGTTAACACCTTAGCAAAAGGTGAGTGTAGGACGTCAATTATTATAGACTTATACAATTTCACACTAGAATGAAAAAGTTAAAAACAACTATGCTTCAATATAATATCATGGTCCATGCACAAGTGCAAAAGATGAGAAAAAGGAAATAAGTTTTTTTCGTTGGAATTCTGAGATATAGATATGGATGAAATCACAATTTTTTGTTCTTTAAATTGTATTTATGAATGCATAAATTGATTTAGTGTGTTGAGAAAACCCTATAACACTTAGATTATACAAATTTATCCACTCAAATATACAAATCCAACTATTTCTAACCATTTTCAAATAAAATTAAACAAATAATATAATTGAAAAAAACCAACCAAAACTTAAAAAATTTAAAGTAAGACATAAATTCTAATTTATAAATACATCAAGTGAAAATAAATACAATTCTATAATCTAATTTTAAGTATACTAAATTTGTAGACTCTATAATCTAATTTTAAGTATACTAAATTTGTACAATGATAAAAAAAAATAGAAAAATTTCTCATAGGTAGAGTGCAACTCCATTTAGAAGAAAAAAGTGCCACTATAATGGCTATGTCCCTACCGACAATGAAATTGAAAATACTAAAAATCGTATATAACTGGCTCGCGTGTGAATCGAGTTTCTTTTTAGTGGTTGTTTCACTAGGATGAAAAGTATGAACTGGAAATTAGTAGTTGGGAGAAATAATGTAGGGTCAGTCTTATGTCATTAGTCTACTTCTTCCAACTAATCTCCTATTTATGCAACATTTATCGGGATAGAGTAATTGAAATCATTCCAAATCATTCTAGTAGCAGCGATTCCATCTATAACCTCGCTCCTATTGAATCCAAAAATCATTCATCTGATAGTCATTCCATCGGTAACCTTGCTCCTGCTAAATGCTAATGAATAAGTTTGATTGCAGGTAAACATGAAATTGGAGGTGGACCAGATTACCTAGGTCCCATAAGCATGGGGTAGAAGTCAAGATCATAGTAGGTATCATTTGTTTCGAGTTAGGGATTAACTGAAAATCATATAGGAGTACATGTTAATGAGTAGGTCTGTTTTCTTAAACCATTGAATGTAAGTGAATGATTTTGATTACAGGTAAACACGAAAATGAAGGGGCAACATAAGAGAATAACTAGCTTCGTTCTGGCTAAGTCACTAATATATTCATGACTATTAACTAGAGCCAAAAATTTGTTGAACGATTGTACATATAATTTTATAGTTGTGTGCATTCTTTGCATATTGGTTGGAGTAGACTCTTATTCTAATAAATAAAAACCCCTCGCCAAACTCCTTAAATGTTTTCCTATTATCATAATAGGATTCATGAAGATATAATTGACCCATGTCACTCATGTTTCTACATTTGCTACAAATCGATGTCTTCTCTGTTGTTATTCTAGAAGCTCGTTTGTGGTTTTATATCCATTATGTAACATTCTTGATGGTACTTTTTCTATTTTTTCTACAAGTTCATGACATCTCTGCTAAGATTTTAGGACCTCATTTCTACCTTTATTATGGAATAGGTAATATAGGATGAACTTTCACTTTTCCAAAGAAGAAGCTAGTCTCTAGATTTCTAGCTTGAAGGGAAAACATCACAGGGATTCAAATGAGTACAATTATAAATAACCTTCTAAGATAAAAAAAACCCCTTGGCATGGTCTTTGAGACAGTATTCCTATGGGAATCCATACTTTTTAACTAACAAAGGTCAAAATGGGTTGTTCTCCAAGTATTCATCTCACTAAGAGTTAGGAGCTATGTCAATATGTGTCTGCACAGAGCTTAATATAGAAAATTCCCCACAAAATTGTTGTAATTTGCCAATGCGGAACACAAATTAACATAAGACAATCAATAAGAATGCAGACAAGAAACACAACAGTTTATGTGGTTCACCTAAATGTTGGGATACGTCCACCAAGCATAGGCATCGATTGTCTTATTATTCATATCAAGGAGATTACAACAGGCTCACACTCATCTCACTCACCCAACCTCTACGGGCATAAATCAATTTATAACAATGTACATTAGAAACTGATTATTATATGTAAACCCATCCATATTCTAACTTGGTCGTATTGGTTACAACCAACACTGGATAATAGGATCTGGAATCCTATTCATGGAAGAATTTGTTGTCACTATTTCGAACAACCTCCACCTTGACAACAATTAACCTGATACCTTGCTCCTCCTTTTGTTCATCACCTTTTCTGCAAGCCGAGAGAAGCCAAGCACCATCGTAGCTTCTCTAACAGTACTAGTTTTGTGAACATGTCCGCACAGTTCTCTTTTATATGCAAATTCTCAAGAGAGACTCCACCTTCATCGATGACCTGTCTTACAAAATGGTACTTGATAGGTATATGTTTTTCTTTACTTTGGTAGGCTGGATTGTTAGCCAATTTATAGCACACTGACTATCACAAAGTAACTTTACTTTGTCCTCCATCCTTCCATACTCACCAAACAAACCTTTCAACCAAACTTCCTCTTTGCAAGCATGTGAAACAACTACATATTTTGCTTCTATAGTGGATAAAGCAACACTGTTCTGTAGCTTTGACATCCAACTAATAGATCCACCGACAAGACTAAAGACATACCCTGAAGTCGACGTTCTCTTGTCCACATCACCCACAAAATTAGAATCAACATATCCACAAACTAACTCACCACCACTATTATAGGTGATACAGTAATCACTTATGCCCCTCGGATACTGAAGCACCCATTTCACTGCTCCCCAGTGCTCTTTACTTGGATTTTCCATATACCTGCCGACAATCCCAACTGCATGTGAAATGTCTGGCCTTGTACTAACCATCGCATACATTAGACTTCCTACTGCATTAGCGTATGGTATTCGAGACATATATTCAATTTCTTCTTTTGTACTAGGACATAAACTTGAAGAAAGATTAAAATGGGAAGCTAAAGGGACTAAAACTCATTTCACATCATTCATACCAAACGTCAAAAGTATCTTCTCAACATACTTCTGTTGTGACAACCAAATCTTACCATTCCTCCTGTCTCTGAATATCTTCATGCCCAAAATCTTCTTTTTTTCTTGTAAGAACCGAAGTTAACAAAGAAAAAAAAAATTGTAAATTTAAACATTAAGATTATTCAGCTTAAGAAATAAGCAATTTCAATATTCGACATATAAGTAGCAGAAATTTAAATTTATGAACAACATGCTAATAAATTTAAATAACCATCACATATTCATGAGAATGCATAAATAAAATACCTCTGTCTGATGCTAATTGCCCGACCTCTGGTTGTCTTCTCTACTTCTCTGCCCAGACTCTGCCCAAAACCAAATCTTCCTCCCTGCCAGCTAGGAACAGAGCATGTCTGTCTCCCTAGCTCCAGGATTCCGTGAGGATTCCTGGCCCCCAAGCTGAAAACTCCCAACAACCTGGTGCCCCCTGCAACAGTTCACCCAACCTCCAAAACTAGAAAAATATCCAACAGAAAATACAGTCCTCTCCTCCCAATTTTTCATAATCCCCCTTCCCGAAGGCCTTTGCCTAGTCATATCTCCCCCCATTCACCGAATCTCTACCCTCCTTTAATTCCACCCACCTTATCCCTCCATTTATTACCTTATCCTTCCATTTATTACCTTGTCCCTCCATTCAATGCTTCATTCCCCCCCTGCATACGTAAAGTCTTATAATAAATAAATTAATGTTATTAAGCCCTTTAATTCATTACCCAAACCTTTAATGAGTCAATTAATTAATTAATTAATCAATCAAGAGATATAAACAATTAATTAATTAATATTATTAATAAATAATCATTGTTTAACTAAAACATATTAGGAAAGTTAATTATCTAATTAATTATACTTGATAAACCTTAAGCAATCATTTAACTAGGGTTGTTACATACACCCACCCTTCAGGAAACTTCGTCCTGAAGTTAAAGTATTCTATGATACAAGGGAAAATAAACATGGTCCACA
>SNQJ01S0002071.1:27450-43868 GCA_010110895.2 Picea sitchensis
TTTTGGTATATTTTTCATTTGTTTTGGTTGAAGAATTGTTGGATATACAGATTTGAGTGATTAAATCTGTGTAATTTAAGTACCGAGGAGTTTTTCAAAATGTTGAATCTATTTATACATTCAAAAATACAATTTAAATAACAGAAGATAGCAATTTCGATCAAATTTATATCCAGAATTCAGATAAAAAATACCACAACTAAAAACCAAGTACTATATTAATAAAATATTAATAAACTGCAAGCTTCAGTAATATTTATGATAAATTATCCTATTATCACATCACAATCTTTTAGTGTCTCTATTGCCCTCTGAAATTTTCCCATGAATTTTATAAATTTCAAGGATATGCCTGATTTATCAAGAAGTTCGAAAAATGAGTACACAGTTCTTACCGTGATAACATCGATCCCTAAGTTTTTTATGTGATTCACATCTTTCCAAAATGAAATCATATTTAACTGACCTCTTCTATTTTACCAAAAACCACCGTTATAATATTTCCAATCACAGCAACTTAACTCGATTGTGAGTTCCGGGTATCCAACGCGTACACAGAAAAGTGAGCCTTTCACTATGATATATATCTTGAAAATATATTTTCTGAGTGAAACTAACTGTTTTTATTTATCAAATGTTTTATAATCAAATATTTCGAAAATGAAAATTGTTTTCTGAGTGAAACTAATTGTTTTTATTTATTAATCGTTTTCTAATAAAATATTTTGATAGTTTTACAAATTCTTTTGGCTATTATAGGTTAAAAAATATGTATAAATGTGAAATAAATAACTATATAGGTAAGATACAATTGTGTTATATTTAGTAATATTATGGTAATTAGAGGTAAATGCAGGTGTTTGGATATGATGACAATTAATTATCAAAAAAATAGATTTGGATCTTATTATTCTGTTTTGGTTACAATCAAATAGACAAAGTTAGAATACGGATAATATTCAGTTTCATGTGTGAATGTATAATTTTTTGTAAGCCCGTAGAGGCAAAACAACTGTGAGAGACTGAGTGTATGAGAGACATGTAAATCTGTTGTAATCTCCATAATCCGAATAATAAAACAACGGATGCTTATGCTTGGTGGACGTAGCCCAACGTTTGGTTGAACAAAGTGAAATCTCTGTGTCTATTATCTTGTGTGTGACTGTTATTTATCATATGAATTGTGTTCTCCGCATTGACAATTCTAACAAAATAGTATCAAAGCTGATTAAAGACGCAGCAAAAGTGAAATAAAGTGAGGTGAGTAAATTTATACATTTCCACAGATGTCTCCTCTTGGAGATCGTGGCGGCCACAAATCCACAGTCCATCCATACTGGAGGTGCTGCGGCCCTTTGAACTCCGCAGGTCACTCACTTGAGAGGTGTGGAAACTTTAATATTTTTGGGCGTGAAAATTTTTGGGGTGGAAAACTTTAAAGGTAATTTAGCACGGAATACCTTGGCGTATGTGTTAATATTATTTAGCACTAAATACATTTTTTAATTTTTTTTTTTTGTTTGTTTGTTTGTTTGTTTGTTTGTTTGTTTGTTTGTTTGTTTGGGAGATGGCATATTATTAAAAGGAAAAGGAAATTTTCATTAATTAAAAAGTGCCAAGCCAAGTCACTCACGTGGGTGAGTTAAAGTAAAGAAGGTGGAGGAATTTAAATGTAAAAGTGGATGGTTTTTTAAAAAATGATTTTTTTTTGTTTTATAAAAGTTTTATTTTTATTAAATTTTTTTAATAAAGGTTTTTTAAATAAAAATTTTTTTTACTAATTATTTCTCCACATATTTTTTAAAGGTGTTTTGGGATCTTTTATAAGGAGTGGATATTGGGAGATTTTTTGAGCTAATGGCTAAGATGCAGAGTTTGAAGTTTGAAGTTGAAAAGTTCAACCGTAAAAACAACTTTGAGCTCTGGAAGCTCAAGATGCACGATTTGCTCGTGCAACAAGGTGTGGTGAAGGCGCTTTTGAGAAAAACAAAGCAGTATGCATCCATAACAGACGATGACTGGGATGAGATGGATGCAAGAGCATTGAGTGCCATACGTCTATGTTTGGCCGACGATGTTTTGTTCAATATTGTCTTGGAGAAGACAGCAGCTGGTTTGTGGAGCAAGTTGGAAAGTCTATACATGACGAAGTCCTTGACAAGCAAAATCTACTTGAAGAGACAATTGTACAGTTTGTGGATGAAAGAAGGTACAAAAGTCGTTGATCATTTAAATACCTTCAATATCCTTATAGTTCAATTGACTAGTATGGAAGTTAAATTCGAAGATGAGGATAGGGATATTACACTATTGTGTTCGTTGCCTGAATCTTTGGATAACTAGTTACCTCCATTAGTTTTAGCTCAACAAATGTTTTAGATTATGACTCTGTTGTGGGAGCTTTGTTGGCTGAGGAGATGAAGAGAAAATCTAGTAAGGAAACCTCAACTTCAAAGGCGATGTTGGTCAGAGGTCAAACTAAAGAGCAGAATGAGAGAAGTTCTTATCGATCTAAGTCAAGACAAAGAAAGGGTAAAGTAAAATGTTGGCACTATGGAAAAAAAGGACATCTCAAGAAAGACTGTTGGAAGAGAAAGGAATATGAGGAAAACTCTATGAAAGAAGCAAATTTGACTGTAACAAATTCAGGTATAATTGATCATGTTTTATCCATTTCTAGTAATTTAAAATATCAAGAATAATTGCAGTTAGATTCAGGTGCCTCCCACCACATGTGCTCACATAGAAATTGGTTCTTTTCTTACCAATATGTTGATGAGGGTGTAATGTTTATGGGAAATGGTATTCGCTACAAAACTGTTGGGGTTGGCAGTATTAGAATCAGGATGTTCGATAGTATTGTTAGGGAATTAACGGATGTTATATATGTACCCGAGCTTAAATCAAATTTGATTGCATTGGGAGTGTTGGATTCTTGTGGATATAAGTATACAGGTCAAGGTGGAGCTCTCACAGTGTCGAAAGGCAATTTAGTAGTGATGAAGGAAACAAAGGTTGATAACCTTTATAAGCTGGAAGGCAGAACTGAAGTGGCATCTGACGTGACATATGTATCTTCTTGTTTATGGAAGAAGCATCCAGGTCATAAGAGAAAGAAAGAATTGCAGGGACTGGTAAGAGGTAAATCAGTTCCAGACTTAAAATCTTTGTTTTTTAATTCCTACTTGTTTTATATCTCTGCAAGTTATGATGATGGTATAAAGGGATGTTGTGTGTGGGATCCTACTTCTCACAGGGTCATCATTGACAGAGATATAGTATGTATGGAACAACCAAAAGCGTTGATTCAAGATCACAATGGTAATTTTTTTTGTATGCTAGGTAATTCATTGTATGGACTATTGGTACCCAGGCAAATATACAATATGTTTGAATCCTTCACAGTGAGTCAGAATTTTTCAAAGGGTAAGGATGACTATACAGTTTATAGTACATTCGTCGTTTTGATGTTCTTTGTTGAAGATATGCTCGATGAAAGCCGAAGCATGGATAAAATCAGTACGAAAGTGACTCGGGTGGACAGGACAATTCAGACGAGGGATCAAGGAGTAGCAAGCAAATTAAGGGCATAGAAGTACACAGAGATGGTAATGGTAAGTTGTGGTTGGAGTTCAAAATAAACATTGTAAAACCAATTTTTATCCCTCTTGCTTTCCATTATAAGTTTTCTTCAAGTATAGAGCCTGTCTATAAAGAAGAAAAGGTTATGTCTCATGTAATTTTAGTAGGAGGTCTGTTGTATGCGATGAAATGGTTAAGGCTAGATATTTCACATGCTAATGATGTTGTGAGATATGTGACAGATTCAGGTGTTGCAGTGAAATGGCTGCTTCAACGTTTGAGAAGCACAAATATCACCTATAATGGTTACACTGATATGATCTGTGATGATTGTAATGCATATAGTAATACAGGCGTTTTGGATAGAAGGAGATCTATCACTAAATATTTTTCACAACACAGTTGTGGAATACATGTTGGAGGTGGAGTGACCCCTCAGGAGATCCAAACTTGTGCAAGTCACACATGCGAGATCATGAAACCAGTTTTATTAGAGAAGTTGCAGTGGTGCTTGGCTTCTCTTGGCTTGCAGCAAAGATGATGAACAAAAGGAAGAAGCAAGGTATCGGGTTAATTGTTGTCAAGGTGGAGATTGTTGGGATATGGTGACAACCAATTACCAAAAAAACATATTTGGATCCTATTATTATGCGTTGGTTACAACCAAATAGACCAAGTTAGAATATGAATAGGGATTGCATTTAATATTCGGTTTCATGTGTGAATATATAAATTCATGTAAGCCCGTAGAGGAAAAATGACTGTGAGAGACCGAGTCTATGAGAGACTTGCAAATCTGATGTAATCTCCATAATCCGAATAATAAGACAACCTATGCCTATGCTTGGTGGTGGACGTAGCCCAACGTTTGGGTGAACCATGTGAAATCCATGTGTCTATTATCTATGTGTGATTGTTATTTATCATGTGAATTGTGTTTTCCACATTGACAATTCTAACAGTAGGGAGCCATACCTACAAAGTCCTAAGATATCATCTCTCGTTAGAAATGCACATCTTTGTCTGTTCCATTTTCACATTTGACAACGATAAAGTTTAAATCAAAGTAGGATATTTTTAGTGTTGAATGAAAGGAAACATATATGTAGAATGAAGTGTGGAGTACACTTTCTACACTAACTACTAACTAATGAAGGAAGAATATCTATAAAAATTTAAACAAATGAAGAATGTGTAGAAAATTTTAAACCAATGAAAACATTAAAAAAATGAAATAAATAACAAACCATTACATAACTATTTTTTGGGGAAAGTTTTTTCTAGAAAAAATTCCCATAGTTTAAAGCATGTTCGCTCTATTATTTAGAGGCTAAATGGTTACAATACATTACAAAGTCTCTATGCTATCAACGAGAGTGTTCAACAACATGGTCAAAAATTTAGAGATTGAAACCATAACAATAAGTTAAAACTCACACACTTAGTTTTCCTCTAACCGTAGCACTCAATTAATAGGCATAAGAAAACCATAAATCATTTATGGTTTTCCAATTCTACATGCTTTCACTATGCTTTAAACCACTATCAATTATTGACCAATTGTTATTGATTAGAATGCATTCTCTACTATTGCTCATCATTTATTCTCTACCACTTTTCATCAATTATTACCTATTCTAATACAAGACTATAATGTGTATGACACAACTCTCCCAATACTCTCCCAATTGTTATATACCTTGCAAGAATATAAGGGGGGATGCATCAAATTGTGAGCTAATTGCTTGGGTTCATAAGGCCCTTCAAATCATGTGAAACTCACATCATCACTTGAATTCACCCATTCTCACCATTGTCTCCAATATATTTGTATCATTGTACAAAGTTTGAACTCTCTCTAGTATAACATTTCCATCTTCTACCATGTCCTCTAGGAAAGGGTAATGGATATCTATATTATTTTTCCTTGCATCAAAGGTGAGGTTCTTGGCCAAACAAATTTCACTACGAGTGTCACATTCAACTGTAAAATATGTTTAAATCAGCCCTACTTCTGAACACAGTATCATAAGCCAAATGGATTCAATACATGCATGAATAACTTCTATATACTCTACCTTTGCAGTGGAAAAAATGACCATAGCTTGTCGCTTTCTCATCCAGCTTACTACTTCATCAAATAATAATAACACGTATACAACTATATATCCCTTTCTATCCACATCCCTTCCCTATTCAAAATCCACATAACCTTGTATATATACCGAATATGGGTCCTTGAAACATCACTATGATATAAAATGGAATATTCAAAAGTAACTCGAAAATACTTGAAGAACCCCTTAACTGCAACCCGATGATCATGTCAAGGATTAGGGATCAATAAAATTAAGACTCTCACTAATTCTGAAATGTTTGGTCTAGTACATACCATAGAATACATCAAATTACCAATTGTACTATCATAAATAATATAAGACATATCCTCTATCTTTGTGGGTGTTGTAGGACACTGCTCAACTAGAATTTTAGTTCCCACATAAATTAAAAAACTCAATGGTCTATGATCTTCCATGTGAAACATCATAGAACATAATTTACATACTTAATTTGACTCAACCAAAGCTTTCTATTTTCTCTATGTCTCATGATGTCAATTCCTAAGATATATTTTGCAAATCCTAAGTCAGGCTTCATATCAAATTGTTTTGAATGATAAGACTTCAAATCATAAACCAAATCGCTATTGTTACCAAACAATAACATGTCATCTACATATAGAGCCATAACAATAAACTGACCACTGTCTTGTTTGTAATACATAGTGATATGGTTTGGATCTCAAAATTCTGAATCCCAACATAGAAGAATCAAAATTATGGTACCACTTTTTGAGATATTGTTTGATACCATATAATGTATTTTTTAATATGCAAAACAATGACTCTTTACAGTTTACAATGTATTTCTTTTTCTACGTCATATAGATCTCGTGCTTCGAATCACCATGTAGAAATGTTGTTTTTACATCCATCTATTCTATCTCTAATTTAGAAACTATTGTTACAGATAATATGAATCTAATAGATGTTAACTTATCAAATGGGGAAAATATCTAACCAAATTTTATCCCCTCAACCTGAGAATATCCTTTTTAAATCAACCTTGCCTTGTGCTTTTCAACATTCTCATGTAAACTGATCTTCTTTTTGAAAACCCATTTACATTCAATGGGTTTTTGTCCAACAATCAATGGTACCAAGTCTCGTGTATCATTATTTCTAAGTGTATACATTTCCTCATACATGGTCAGTCCCATGGATTCCCTATATTCCATATCCATTGCCTCTTTCACAATTCTAGGCTTATCAGTGTAAGAACATAAATAATATATATATGGAATCGTATGGAATACCATTATACCAACCTAGTCACATTCTTTTCCAATTGGACCTTCTTAAATTTTGAGGTGGAGTTTCTTCTTCCTCTTCCAAACTATATGGAACCTCCTCCTCATCAGTTCCATCATGAATTTCTTGTTTATTTTCTAGTTTAGCTTGCTCAATATTGGATGGTATCTCAACCATTGACTTCTTCTCATCCTGTTTTGGCTCTACAACTATGGGAGAAGGATCAATATTTTTGAAAATAACTTTCTTTCTTTATAAAAAATTTCTAGCCATGTGATCCCAAATCTTATACCCTTGCACAACAATTTCATATCTCATGAAGATCTACATTTCAAAACCTAGTTATTCAAATTCAGCCACTCCACCTTAGAAAAATGAGCATACGCCTCACAGTAAAAAATATGAATATGCTAAGCTAAGGGATTATTTTTTGTTTAGGCATACATAGGAGACTTATCCACAACAATTGATGTGGGATACCTATTAATCAAGTAACATATAGTAGCAACTTCTTCTGCCCAATTTTTTTTTTTAAGTTGGCTCCACTAAGCATACAACTAGCTCTCTCCATCAACATTCTATTCATTTGTTTCACAACTCCATTCTACAGAGGGGTATATGGATTTTTCTTATATATTTCAATGTCATTATTCTTAAAGAGTTTATCAAACTCTGCAAACCAAAACTCATATGTATTATCAATCATCAAGACCTTAATCTTGATACCAAAATGACTATGCAAGATAGATTTAATCTCGTTGAAAAAACTAAAAAGCATCAAATTTAGTTCTAGAAAAATATACCCATGTCATTATGGAATAATAATCAATGAATGACACAAGATACAAAGCCTTAGAAACTAGAGGAACTTTAATTGTACCAAATACATGAAAATAAATTAAATCCAACAACCTAGAAGATAACTAAATACTAGAATAAAACTGAACATGGTTTTGTTTTTCATATATGCAGTGCTTGAAAAAATTGAATTCAATACCACAATAATTGAATTCATCAATAACATTTTTTCTTTTCAAGGCTCGTACGCCCTTCTCACTTTCCCAATCTTTGGTGCCATAAAATTGTCTTGTTTGTAGGTAACTTTCTTTCTAATGAAGAGCTAGTTTGGATACCCAAAAAATTTGACCATTAGAAGTAGATAGAGGTTATGATTGTGAAGGTGTGGATCCTGTATATCTCTCCATTGCAAAATTTTAAGAACTATTACAATGAATACCCTTATGGATAACCCACATGAATATCCTTAGCGATAACCACAAATCCTTAGATAATATTACACCCGTTGTCAGAAAAAATGACCTCAACGCCCACATCATTAAGTTTTCTTAATATTAGTAGGTTATGTACCAGACATGAAATGTGAAAAATCGACTAATCCCATTCACTCTTCCATCAATAAATCTGATCAAGAATCTAACATGGTCAACAATGCTGAGAGGAGAGACATTACCAAGGTATCCATCCCACCATTATATTTATCATACACTAAAAACTAGTATCGATGGAGTTCATATGGAAGGAATATCCAAAGTTTATCAACCATTGAATATGGCTTGGATAGGTTGTCAACATAGAAACAAAGGTATACCCACAATCCTCTTGGGAATATTTTTCATGCTCATCATTAGATTCATTTTTTTCCTTCTTATCCTTTTTTTCTCTTCCTTCCAATCTCTTCTAAATTCCCAACCTTGCTACAATTCCAACATTTTTCCTTGAACTTTCTAGGAGACTTATGTCTCCCATAAGATTTGGACCTTCCTTTTCCTCTCTTCTTTCCTTTCTCCCTCAATATTTGACAAACAATCAAGGCCTAATTGATGGATTGATAATATTTAAGGCTCACTTCATTTATGGGTAAAGTAGCCATAACCTCATCAAGCACCAATGTATTTATAGTGCTTCCAATGAACATTACTAGGCTCTTCCATGAATCTGTAAAATAACACAAAATGGCCATACATCTATCCTCCTCACTAATATTCAGTCCAATTGATCTCAACTGGATCACAATAGTATTAAAGGAATTCATGGCGTTCTTAGCTATAGAATCACCATCATCTATTATCAAGGAAAATGATTTGTTTGCATCAAATTTTTATCAACAAAGGATTTAGCCTAATACAATTCCTCCAACTTTTTCGAGAGAGTTGTGGTTTTTTCTTTAGAATAATTCAAGGACACTAAATCGGCCAAACATAGCATGTCAAGGCTTGTTTTATTTCTCTCCAACGCCACCTACTCTTGATCTTTCATAACAATGAGTTTGGTTCTAGACACTGCAACCTATAGATATCAATCTATGAAAATATTCTCCATATTGAACTTCCATAGGTTAAATATATTTCCATTAAACTTCTCCATTTATAATCTATATTTGATCACCTCTTTCCTACAACAAGATTTGCATTTCTGCAAGCTCCCATAGAAATCAAGGTTATATAAAAAAGCCTCATTCCAAACACCTTGTACCTTAGGGGATTAGGCACTAATACCAAATAAAAGGAAAAAAAGTGTGGAATACACTTCCTATACTAACCAATGACAAGAATGTGAAAAAAAAATTAAACAAATATTTGTAGATGGAAAGCAAAAAACAAGTGAAAGAAATGACAATCCATTACATAACAATTTCCTAGAGAAAATCCTCCCCGGAGAAAAACCCCACTTAGTGTATTATTCAATAAGTAAATGGTCATAGTATGTTGTAGAGTCTTTGTGCTATCAACAATAGTGTTCAACAATATCTTAATGATTCCAAAAAAATTTCATCAGTTACATACTTTATTTTCCTCTAACTATAGCACTCAATAAAAAGTTATAAGAAAACCATAAACCATTTATGGTTTTCCAACTCTACATGCTCAAAAACACCAACAATTAATTGGCCAACTATTACCATTTATCATCCATTTTCTTCTTTATTCTATACCACTACAAAACAATGATTCCATGTTACTTCTTAGAATTTATCCCCTGTTACTACTAAGAAACCATTATTTTCTTCATTGAAAAGTTTATGACACACATGTTTGAATATTGAATTAGATGGATGGAACATGGATAGTAGCCTCTAGATGTTACTATTGATGCATGAATCCTCTTAATTTTTTTAAATGTGGAAGTTCAATGAATATGCTTCGATCCAAACACTTTTCATCTAGACCATAACATGGCCCACCATGAATAATATTATATTGATGTATAGGATGGTCATGGAGTATGTTGGGGTGTAGATTAAACCAAGGATGAGATAAGAAGATGTTTTCTTTTCTCATCATTGTTGAATGCTTTGATGAAAACAATGGATTTGTAAGAGATTTAGAGATTGAGTGTGTTGTCTCTAAGAACTGAGAAAAAGAGAATGTATATAATAATAATAATAATAATAATATAATTTTAAGGTCACGGCCAAGCCAAACAAGGAATCGGTGTATGAGAGCCTCTTGTTTGTTGAACAAGGTACCCCCTCCGCACACTAATTTGACTGCTAAATTATATGAAAATGTACATACCCTACCCCCCTCTGGATTTGAACTAGTGACCTCTTAGGAAGGAAACACATATTCTTAACCATGTATTAGAAAAAGGATATTTATCATAAATCCCAAAATGTTTTTGTTTTTAATAATGAACATTCCCTTCCATAAAATCAATATAAACCATTAGATATCATTATATATAGATATTGACCTTAAACCAAGTATAACACTCCTTAACTCTTGAGCTTGATCTATTTTGAAGGCCTCAAAAACCAATTTTAATTGATTCAATTGATGAATTCATATGCAATATTAGATTTTTATATACATTTTTATTGGTTTGGTTTTTACATTATTTTTCCTTTCTTCTTTTTCTTTCTCCTTCATCACATTACATTTAAAATTTATTCTAATAAGATTAATATTTTCTCTTTTTCTTTCTCCTTCATCACATTGCATTTAAAATTAATTCTATTAATATTAATATTTATAGTTTGATTGACACTCATCCTAACTAACTTAACAACAAATACAATGATTTAAGATTAATGAATCACATAAACGTGATAGGCATTAATAATATAAACTAATAAAAAGAGAAAAATCGATTGAATTAAGGGTTCACGCACGGAAATTTATAGTTAACACCTTAGCAAAAGGCGAGTGTAGGACGTCAATTATTATAGACTTATACAACTTCACACTAGAAAGAAAAAGATAAAAACAACTATGCTTCCTCTTGAAATATAATATCATGGTCCATGCACAAGTGCAGAAGGATGAGAAAAAGGAAATAAGTTTTTTTAGTTGGAATTTTGCGATATAAATATGGATGAAATCACAATTTTTTGTTCTTTAAATTGCATTTATGAATACATAAACTGATTTAGTGTGTTGAAAAAACCCTATGACATTTAGATTATACAATTTTATCCACTCAAATATACAAATCCAATTATTTCTAACCAATTTCAGATAAAATTAAACAAATGATATGATTGAAAAAAATTAACCAAAACTTTTAAAAAATTTAAAGTAGGACATAAATTCTAATTTATAAATACATCAAGTGAAAATAAATACAACTCTATAAAATAATTTTAAGTATACTAAATTTGTAGACTCTATAATCTAAATTTAAGTATACTAAATTTGTATACTGATAAAAAGGAAAATAGAAAAAATTCTCATCCATTTAGAAGAAAAAAGTGCCACTATAGTGGCTATGTCCTTACAGACAATGAAATTGAAAATATTACTAGCACAGCCGCTAATACAGCAGCTGGACAATGCCGAAAGGTATTGGTTGGTAAAGAATTTATTAAATTTTATTATTGATTAGGTAAATACAAAAAAGTAAATACGATGTCTTTATAATAGCTAGGAAGTTAATGATTGAAACCACAGCCATTTATTTTGTGTGACTACTAAGAATATTCCAGCCATATTTAATCCTGTCCATAGAAAACTGATTAAGCACTAAACTCCTATTAAATCTGCCCATTGCCAATAGGTGTACGCCTTTCGGCGTAAACAAAAGTATATAACTGACTCGCGATTTAATCGAGTTTCCTTTTTAATGGTTGTTTCACTCGGATGAAAAGTATGAACTGGAAATTACTAGTTGGGAGAAATAATGTATGGTCAGTCTTATGTCATTAGTCTACTTGTTCCAACTGATCTCCTGTTTATGCAACATTTACCGGGACAGAGTAATTGAAAGCATTCCAAAGCATTCTAGTAGCAGAGATTCCATCTATAACCTCGCTCCTGCTGAATCCAAAAGCATTCATCTGATAGTCATTCCATCGGTAACCTCGCTTCTGCTAAATGCTAATGAATAAGTTTGATTGCAGGTAAACATGAAACTGGAGGTGGACCAGATTACCTAGGTCCCGGAAGCATTGGATAGAAGTCAAGATCATAGTGGGTATAATTTGTTTCCAGTTAGGGATTAACGGAAAATCATCTAGGAGTACATGTTAATGAGCAGGTCTCTTTTCTTAAACACGAAAATGAAGGGGCACCAGAAGAGAATAACTGGCTCCGTTCTGGCTAAGTCACTAATATATTCATGACTATTAACCAGAGCCAAAAATTTGTTGAATGATATTCATGACTATTACCCAGAGCCATAAATTTGTTGAACGATTGTACATATAATTTTGTAGTTGTGTGCATTCTTTGCATATTGGTTGGAGTAGACTCTTATATAAATAAAAATCCCTCGCCAAACTCCTTAAATGTTTTCCTGTTATCATAATAGGATTCATGAAGACAGAATTGACCCATGTCACTCGTGTTTCTACATTTGCTACAAACCGATGTCTTCTCTGTTGTTATTCTGGAAGCCCGTTTGTGGTTTTATATCCATTATGTAACATTCTTAACTCCTTAAATGTTTTCCTGTTATCATAATAGGATTCATGAAGACAGAATTGACCCATGTCACTCGTGTTTCTACATTTGCTACAAACCGATGTCTTCTCTGTTGTTATTCTGGAAGCCCGTTTGTGGTTTTATATCCATTATGTAACATTCTTGATGGTAATTTTTCTATTTTTTCTACGAGTTCATGACATCTCTGCTAAGATTTTAGGAGCTCATTTCTACATTTATTATGGAATAGGTAATGTAGGATGAACTTTCACTTTTCCAAAGAAGAAGCTAGTCTCTAGATTTCTAGCTTGAAGGGAGAACATCATGGGGATTCAAATGAGTACAATTAGAAATAACCTTATAACATAAAACAACCCTTGGCATGGTCTTTGAGACAATGTTCCTATGGGAATCCATACTTTTTAACTAACAAAGGTCAAAATGGGTTGTTCTCCAAGTATCCATCTCACTAAGAGCTGGGAGTTATGTCAATATATATAGAAAATTCCCCACAAAATTGTTGTAATTTGCCAATGTGAAACAGAAATTAATATAACACAATCAATAAGAATGCAGACAAGAAACACAACAATTTACGTGGTTCACCTAAATGTTGGGATACGTCCACCAAGCATAGGCATCGAATGTCTTATTATTCATATCAAGGAGATTACAACAGGCTCACACTCATTTCACTCACCCAGCCTCTACGGGCATATGTCAATTTATAGCAATGTACATTAGAAACTGATTATTAAATGTAAACCCATCCATATTCTAACTTGGTCGTATTGGTTACAACCAACACTGGATAATAGGATCTGGAATCCTATTCATGGAAGAATTCGTTGTCACTGTTTCGAACAATCTCCACCTTGACAACAATTAACCTGATACCTTGCTCCTCTTTTTGTTGATCACCTTTTCTGCAAGCCGAGAGAATCCAAGCACCATCGTAGCTTCTCTAACAGTACTGGTTTTGTGAATATGTATGCGCAGTTCTCCTTTGTATGCAAATTATCAAGAGAGACTCCACCTTCATCGATGACCTGTCTTACAAAATGGAACTTGATAGGTATATGTTTTTCTTTACTATGGTAGGATGGATTGTTAGCCAATTTATAGCACTTTGACTATCACAAACTAACTTTACTTTGTCCTGCATCCTTCCAAACTCACCAAACAAACATTTCAACCAAATTGTCTCTTTGCAAGCATGTGAAGCAGCTACATATTTTGCTTCTATAATGGATAATGCAACAATGTTCTATATCTTTGACATCCAACTAATAGTTCCACCCACAAGAGTAAAGACATACCCTGAAGTTGACCTTCTCTTGTCCAGATCACCTACAAAATCAGAATCAACATATCCACAAACTAACTCACCACCACTGTTATAGGTGATACAATAATCACTTGTGCCCCTCAGATACTGAAGCAACCATTTCACTGCTCCCCAGTGCTCTTTACTTGGATTTTTCATATAACTGTTGACAACCCCAACTGCATGTGAAATGTTTGGCCTTATACTAACCATCGCATACATTAGACTTCCTACTGCATTAGGATATGGTATTTGAGACATATATTCCCTTTCTTCTTTTGTACTAGGACATAAACTTGAAGAAATCTTAAAATGGGAAGCCAAAGGGACTGAAACTGGTTTCACATCATTCATACCAAACCTCAAAAGTATCTTCTCAACATACCTCTGTTGTGACAACCAAAGCTTACCATTTCTCCTATCTCTGAATATCTCCATGCCCGAAATCTTCCTTGTTGCTCCTAGATCTTTCCTATCGAACATCCTCGCCATATGAGTCTTTAACCTGTTGATCTCAGTTATGTTGTTTCTTGCTAAAATCATATCATCAACATACAATACTAAGATAGTGAATATGTCATTATTCAATTTCTTAAACTAGAAACAATGATCATACTCACTCCTTGTATACTTTTGGCTCACCATGGAAGAGTCAAATTTCTTGTACCATTATCTGGGAGACTGCCTCGGACCATACAATGATTTTTTGAGCATGCAAACAAATTTCTTGTTGTGATTCTGAACAAACCCTTCCGGTTGTTCCATGTAAATTTCTTCATCCAAATTTCCATGTAAGAAAGTAGTCTTAACATCTAGTTGTTCCAACTCCAAATCAAACAATGCAACTAATGCTAACAAAATTCGAATTGAAATAGTCTTTACAACTGCTGAAAAAATCTCATGAAAGTTAATACCTTCTTTTTGAGAATATCCTTTCGCAACCAGCCTTGCCTTGTACCTTTCCATCTTATCATCAACACCCTTCTTCAGCTTGTAGACCCACTTGCAACCTACAATTTTCTTGTTTCTTGGAAGTTATACCAGGTCCCATGTAGCATTCTTCTCTAATGCTTTAATTTCATCCTTCATCACTTCTTTCCATTTATCGTTGTTTGAACCCTTCACAGCTTCTTGATAGCATGAAGGTTCATCATCATTAGTACTTAAAGAAACTGATGAAGCAAAATCATCATACCTTCTTGGAGGAACTCTGACCCGTGTAGACCTCCTTAGGGAAGTTTGTGGCTCATCCATAATCTGTTGACTACCATCATCAACTATGTCTTCCTCTACTACAAGAGACTCTTCATGAACGTTTTTTGAAACTTGTTCATGTTCACCTTCATTGGTTTCAAACTGAATTTGTTGATACTTTGGTGCTTCTTCCTATTTCATTTGAACATCTACATTTGATTTGATGAGAGATGATTCATCAAATATTACATCTCTGTTAATGGTGATCTTGTGGGCAGTAGAATCCCACAACATGTACCCCTTAATACCATCACCATATCCAACAAATATAAGCCTTTTTTTATTTTGGATCTAATTTAGAACGTTGATGTTTCAGAATTAGAGCATAGGCATCACAACCAAAAATTTTGAGATTAGAATAATTACAAGGGTGACCTGTCCATACCTCCTCAAGAATTTTGCATTCTATTGTTGTTGATGGTAATGGATTCACCAGATAACAATTTGTAGTTACTTTTTATGCCCATAGTTCCTACTACAAATTGGCATTACTCAGCATGCTCCTTGCTCTCTCTAGAAGAGTCTTGTTCATGCGTTCATCAACTCCATTTTGTTGAGGAGTATAGGCGGTCATTTTATGCCTATTGATCCCAAACTCCTTGCAATAATTCTCAAACTCCATTGACGTAAATTCACCACCATTATCAGTTCTTAAACATTTAATGGATCTACCAGTGCTCTTTTCCACTAAAGCTCTNTAATTAATTAATATTATTAATAAATAATCATTGTTTAACTAAAACATATTAGGACAATTAATTATCTAATTAATTATACTTGATAAACCTTAAGCAATCATTTAACTAGGTTTGTTACATACACCCACCCTTTAGGAAACTTCATCCAGAAGTTAAAGTATTATATGATACAAGGGAAAAGAAACATGGTCCACACATTCATAACAAATAACCATCATTATTAGTAAGTAAGCCAAGAAACTCATTCATAATAGTGTACATGTGCAATAAATGCATGTCTAGCTAGTACATACAAGTCTCGTTC
>SNQJ01S0002071.1:46764-125307 GCA_010110895.2 Picea sitchensis
CTAAATCATGAGTAGCGTAAATCTCTTTGTGTTTCTTCAACTTCCTTGATGCATAAGCTATCTCTCCTCCATCCTGCATTAGCACGGCCCCCAAACCTTGGTTCGAGGCATTCGTGGAGACTGTGAAGTCCTTTTCCATATCCGACACTCGTAGAATTGGCGCACTAGTTAGTAACCTCTTAATCTCAATGAATGCACTATCACATTCTTTTGTTTATTCATACCTGACCCCCTTGCGCTGCAAAGTGGTGATGGGTTTCGCTATTTTTTAGAATCCTTCCACAAATCTTCGATAATAACCTGCTATCCCCATGAAGCTTCTCACCTCATGAGCCTTTTTCAGCACTGGTCATTCCATAATGGCCTTTACCTTCTCTGGTTCAACAGAGATTCCTTCACCGAAAATGATATGACCTAAATAGTGGATCTCTTTCTGGAAGAAGGAACACTTCGACAACTTTCCATACAATTTGTTCTCTCTAAGGTAGGACAACACCACTCGCAAGTGTTCCTCATGTTTTCTTTCGTTCTTGGAATAGATGAGGATGTCATCTAGAAAGACTTGTAAAAAATGGTCTAAGTACTTCCAGAATACATTGTTCATGAGGCTCATGAATACTGTTGGCACATTGGTCAATCCAAAAGGTACCACGACCAACGCGTAATGCCCAAACCGAGTTCAAAACGCAGTTTTTTGGGATATCGCCTTCCTTAATCCTTAACTAATGATACCCTAATCGCAAATCGATCTTTGAGAATACCACTACTCCTTTCATCTGATCGAAGAGGTCATCTATTCACGACATTGGGTACTTATTTTTCACTGTAGCATGGTTTAAGTCCCTGTAGTCTATACACAATCGTAAGGAACCATCCTTCTTCTTTACAAAAATTACTGGTGCACCCCAAGGTCAGATACTTGGCCTTATTAGCCCTAAGTCTAGTAACTCCTTCAACTACATTTGCTACTCACAAAGTTTCGGCGCTGTCATCCGATACAGATTCTTGGAAATTGGTTCTACACCAGGTTTCATCTCAATAGTAAAATCAAGCTCCCTCTCAGGAGGTAGCCCTGGTAACTCGTTTGGAAAAACATCCTTAAATTCGGACAATACTGGGTACTGATCCAAGGAGGGTATTTTCCTTTCACTCATTGCTTCCACTACAGATAGTCGACACCCTTTCCTCAAGCATTGCTTAACCTTCATAGTTGAGATAAAGCATAAAGACACCTTTCTCCATATAGCTTGAATCTCTATTGGCCTTCCTTCGTCGTCAACACAGAGCACTCTTTTTGTGAAACAATCTACCAAAGCTCAATGAGCTTCTAAACAATCCATTTCAATGATTAGGTCATACGCTCCGAGAGAAGTAACGTAAACCTTCAAACTGGTAGTACACACTCCCAGGACTACTATACAATTATCAACGCTGGGTCCTACCGCTTGTTTTTCCCCCGAAGCCATCTGGACTTGTTCAAATTCATCGTGCTCGTAGGCTACCAACCCACTCTTTTTTAATGCAGATGGTGAAATGAAACTATATATAGCACCAGAATCAAATAAATTTTTTACATTGATATGATTTAGCGTACCTGATGACTCCACCACCGTGGATTGATGTTCGACCTGGCGATTATTAACTACTGCGTAAATCTGGTGGCTTCTACTTGCTCTTCCCATCGGGGCCTTTCCTTATCTATGCACAAATCTTGATTGTAACTCTGGGCAGTCACGCTGGTAATGGGGTCCTCCACATCCCCAACAGGTAACACGAGATTGAAACTGCACACTATTCTGTGACTGTCTCTGAAATGAGTTCCTTCCCCTGGAATCCCTGCCCCTACTAGCTGCTCCCTAAGATGGCCTTGGACCTGCCTGCGTCATTGGCGATGAATGAGATGCTGCACTTGCTGCCATTGAAATCCCTGCGGCTACTGTCCCTGGTGCGACTTTGTTACCATATGGAGGTGGCCTTGAGCCCCCTCCTTTGGGAAATTTCCTAGGGGCCTTCCCTACGAATCCAGGACGATGAAGAAAGGTCGGTCTCGTACCTATGGTTAAGTTCATGTGTTCCTCTGCATAACGTGCATTTTCCATAGCTTCTGCCACTGAAGACGGTTTCCACATTCACACCATAGCCCTTATCTTAGGGTTCAACCCATAGACAAAATGTTTTTCCTGTCATTGGTTATTATCCATATATGAAACATATTTGACCAATTCCATAAACCTAATCTCATATTCTTCTACGGTTATGTTTCCCTGTACTAAGGCATGAAACGCTCCTACATGATGTTCCTCATAGTAAGCTGGCAGATATTTCCTTTGAAACCTCTCCTCGAAAAGTTCCCAAGATACGGTGTCCGGGGTAAGATGTAGTTCCCTTTCCAGGTTGCCCCACCAGTTCAAGGCACTGTCTCTCAACTGAAAAATCGTTATCTTTTCCTTTGAAGTGGACGTATAGTCTCTTAAGGAAAAACACCTTGTCATGCCATCCAACCATGCTTCTACGCGTTCACTAGCGTGAACCCCAGAAAAATCCAGAAGTTTGATCTTCTGCAGTTCTTTAGTGATGTCTTCGGGTGGAGGTCCTCCCCCTGAATCCCTCAATGCTTCTGGATTACCCGTTCTAGATGGTGGGGGCTCCACTTCAATCCCTATTGGTTGATGCCCCTTTAAAGTCTCATTTATGGCCTCCAAAGAGCGCAGTATGAGAGCTAGTTCAGGTGATGGTGGTGGCGGTGCTGGTGGTCCCTGCGACGATGCCCCTCTGCCACGATTTCCTCGAGTCATGATCATCCTGTATAATTTAACCTACATCAACCAAAGTTGACAAGGTGAGTTCAAGGACGTTTCACATTTGCGCAACTTAAACTAGAAAACATGGTTAGGCGTAAGTTTTTTTTTACTTGTCTATAAACATATATTACTCTCTTTAGGGGAAGTGGCTAGGTTAGGGTTAAATCATCTAAGCTTGATGTCACTGCCTAAGAAAACTACTTACTCCCCCCGCCCGGTAGCTATGCTAGCTTTGCACCATACTCAACAATCTCTCTAACTTACCTGCCTAGTGCGCATGAAACTCCTCCCTGTTGTCATGATTTCAGTCATTAAATTTTTAGTTTAAAACTAATTAATATGATTTTGAACATACTTAATGTGATTTACTCTAAAATAATGATTTTGAAATATATAAAACTAAATTAATTGTATTTTGCCTTTAATTAAACTAATTAACTTTACTTTACCTTAAATTAAAACTAAATTAACTTTACTTAAACTTAATAATTAAACTTTATTAAAATTCATAATTAAGCTTTATTAAACTTAATAATTACACTTTAATTGAACTTTAATTTGATTTTCTTTTAAATATATCAAATGATATATTTTTTATTTTTTTATTTTTAATTATATTAAAATGATATTTAATTACACTTGAAAAGTAGTTCTCAAAGTAATTATTAAACATTTAAAAATATTATATATATATAAATTAGTATTTCTATTTTTTTATTTTATTTTTTTTTCAACTTAAAACAAATTAAAAATATATAAAAATAAAATAAAATATAAACAACTAAATTTAAAATTAAGCTAATTTTTTTCTTTGAAAGAAAGACTTTGAATTGGCAACGTGGGGAATGCATGAGGCCCACTTGCCCCACAACTTCTAAGTCAGCAACGTGGGGCTTGCATGCAGGGCATGTGCCCCTCGCTCTCCTTTATAGGAATAAAATATTGACCATCTCTTTTAAACCCTAGACTCTTCTTTTTTTCTCCCTCATTTGTTGTGGTCACCTGTGCGGGTAGGTGTGAGGGAGCATGGCTGCCATGGTTAACCCGTCTTCTCTACTCCTCTCCATACTACCTGTGAACTCAGGCTTTTCTATTCAATGGAAATAGTTGGAGCTCGTTGTTGTCACTGTTCGCACGCGTTTGGGTGTTGGATATGCATTGTGGGTTGTTTTTTCTTTTTTTCTTTTTTTTCTTATGCGGTATTATTATTATTAAGTTTTGCGGAGAAGGCGTGCACTGCACGACTCAGGTTTCCGAGCTCCCTCTCCTGGGCTCTTCCCTTGGTGCATGTTCAAAGACACGTTGAGCATAAGGGTGAAAAATCGTGGGCATTGCGCTTGCTACTTGGGCTTGGTATTTGCGGTTGTGTGTTTTATTCACTGTTAAATCCGTGGCTGCCATGCTTTTAAATCTTCTTGGAATAATTTTGTTTAAATTTGTTTTTCATGTTCGGCCTTTTGGACTCTCCATCCTCTGGTGTGACATTTAGCGAGCACTCCAGGGCATAGGAGCATGTTAGTGGCTGTGAATCTAGACCACAAATCACAAGGAAGCAAGTCGGAGTAGGGGTGGCTCTAGCATTGAGGTCATCCAAAACTTTGTGGGTTTTTTTCTATTTATTTTTTCAAGAGAGATTAAGCTTAAACCTTTTCTTCGGTTTTCATTTATTTTTATGTAAAATATTTAGCTTGGTGGGTTCTCTTCTCAGAGTCCGTACTGTTAGTTAGTTTAAGCCAAAATGCCTTTGAAGATGGCACCACCTTTCTGTTATCGATGATGGGTTTTAACCTTTAGGTTTTTCTTCGCATGGATGTTCTTCAAATCTCTTGAAATGGGTTCTAATAACCCGGTCACATGGAGAGATTCCACAAGGGTGGGGGTTGATGCATTTTCATGCACCAAAAGGAAGAGAAAAAAAATGAGAAATGGGTAACATGGCCAGATCCAAAAATAGTTTTTTTTTTTTTTTACAGAGCCTGTATAGCCCCAAGGAATGGAAGTAGTTGGCGCTTGCATTTGTAACCTTTTTTTAAAAAAATGAACCTTTTATGTTCTAGGACTTAGCAGGCTCGAGGTTATTTGCTGCAGATTGATCCTTGTAACTGATAACAAACCCGTGCTAAGATGCCTTCCATGTGATACCCATCAAGCCTGAAAATGAGACCTCCTTGTTTTTGCTATTTTGTTAGTATAGTTTATGTCTGTATTCCGATCTACCTGCATGAGTAGAATTTTACTTAGAAAGTCCCATGAAATGGAAGATGTTAATGTATTTCAATTTTGCTTATCTCAGCTTCTATATTAGTGAACTGATTGCTCTAACATTCCTTGTTTGGATCCAAAGCCGTTGTGGTAGGGATGTGGGCTTAGTCAGTATTACTACTGGAACACCATTCTACCAAAATAGGCTTCCTCAGGGAAGTGTCCTCACTCGTTTTGCCTAGGTCTTGGTGGCTTGGCGCTTATGTTCTAGCTTTGAATTGTGTGTTGCGTTGCATGTGTTGAACCATGTGTTGTGTATGGCATACAATTAATGTCATATGGCTTAGGTATTGGGCTTGTATTGATTTATGGACTCATAGTTTGGCATACACGTTAGTTTTATATGGCTTAGGTTGCTTGTGAGCATACATCACCTTTTTGTTTTCTTTATTTATATTTATATGTATATATATTTTTATATAGTTGAAAAAATTATCTTTTATATATGTCTATTTATATACAGTCATTTATACATCTGTTTAGACGTTCAAGGGAAGAGCATGATTATTTGGGGAAGCATTATGTATAAATATATATATAGATTTGCATATCTACTAAAAAAAACAATTGTGTGCTTGGCTTGTAGGTTAGGTGGACATGGAGCTGTAGCTTGGCCCAGATTTTAAAGTTTTAGGGGGGTTTCAGGAAGGTTTTCAGGGTTGTTTACAGGACACTTAGCTTAGATTTCCTCTAGAGTCAGGAGGTAGGTGGCCCTTGGTCCCAGATTTTAAACTAAATTTCTGATACCATGTGTAAGAACGGAATTTAACAAAGCCAAAAAAAATTGTAAATTTAAACATTAAGATTATTCAGCATAAGCAATAAGCAATTTCAATATTTGGCATATAAGTAGCAGAAATTTAAATTTATGAACAACATGCTAATAAATTTAAATAACCATCACATATTCATGAGAATGCATAAATAAAATACCTTTGTCTAATGCTAATTTCTCGACCTCTGGTTGTCCTCTCTGCTGCTCTGCCCAAAACCGAATCTTCCTCCCTGCCAGCTAGGAACAGAGCCTGTCCATCTCCCTAGCTCCAGGATTCCGTGAGCATTCCTGGCCCACGAGCCCAAAACTCCCAACAACCTGGTGCCCCCTGCAATAGTTCACCCAACCTCCAAAACCAAACTCCAAAACCAAAAAAATATCCAACAAAAAATACAGTCCTCTCCTCCCATTTTTTCATAATCCCCCTTTCCGAACGCCTCTGCCCAGTCATATCTCCCCCCATTCACCGACTCCCTACCTTCCTTTAATGCCACCCACCTTATCCCTTCATTTATTACCTTATCCTTCCATTTATTACCTTATCCCTCCACTCAATGCTTCATTCCCCCCCTGCACACATAAAGTCTTATAATACATAAATTAAAGTTATTAAGTCCTTTAATTCATTACCCAAACCTTTAATGAGTCAATTAATTAATTAATTAATCAATCAATAGATATAAACAATTAATTAATTAATATTATTAATAAATAATTATTGTTTAACTAAAACATATTAGGACAGTTAATTATATAATTAATTATACTTGATAAACCTTAAGCAATCATTTAACTAGGGTTGTTACATTGCTCCTAGATCTTTCATATCTAACGTCCTAGCCATATGAGCCTTTAACCTGTTGATCTCAATTATGTTTTTTCTTGCTAAAAGCATATCATCAACATACAATACTAAGATAATGAATATGTCATTATTCAATTTCTTAAAGTAGACACAATGATCATACTCACTCCTTGTATACTTCTGGCTCACCATGAAAGAGTCAAATTTCTTGTACCATTGTCTGGGCGACTGCCTCAGACCATACAATGATTTCTTGAGCATGCAAACAAATTTCTTGCTGCGATTCTGAACAAACTCTTCCAGTTGTTCCATGTAAATTTCTTCATCCAAATTTCCCTGTAAGAAAGCAGTCTTAACATCTAGTTGCTCCAACTCCAAATCAAGCAATGCAACTAATGCTAACATAATTCGAATTGAAACAGTCTTTACAACTAGTGAAAAAATCTCATGAAATTTAATACCTTTTTTTTGAGAATATCCTTTCACAACCAGCCTTGCCTTGTACCTTTCCACCTTATCATCAACACTCTTCTTCAGCTTGTAGACCCACTTGCAAGCTACAATTTTATTGTTTCTTGGAAGTTCTACCAGGTCCCATGTAGAATTCCTCTCTAATGCTTTCATTTCATCCTTCATCACTTTTTTCCATTTATCATTGTTTGAACCCTTCACAGCTTCCTGATAGCATGAAGGTTCATCATCATTAGTACTTAAATAAACTGATGAAGCAAAATCATCATACCTTCTTGGAGGAACTTTAACCCGTGTAGACCTCCTTAGGGAAGTTTGTGGCTCATCCATAATCTGTTAACTTCCATCATCAACTATGTCTTCCTCTACTGTAGGAGACTCTTCATCAACATCTTCTGAAACTTGTTCATGTTCACCTTCATTGGTTTCAAACTAAATTTGTTGATACTTTGGTGCTTCTTCCTGTTTCATTTGAACATCTACATTTGATTTGATGAGATATGATTCATCAAATATTACATCTCTGTTAATGGTGATCTTGTGGGCAGTAGGATCCCACAACATGTACCCATTAATACCATCACCATATCCAACAAATATAATCCTTTTTTATTTTGGATCTAATTTAGAGCGTTGATGTTTCAGAATTAGAGCATAGGCATCACAACCAAAAATTTTGAGATTAGAATAATTACAAGGGTGACCTGTCCATACCTCCTTAGGAATTTTTCATTCTATTGTTGTTGATGGTGATCGATTCACTAGATAAGAAGTTGTAGTTACTGCTTATGCCCATAGTTCATGTTGCAAATTGACGTTACTCAACATACTCCTTTCTCTTTCTAGAAGAGTCGTGTTCATGTGTTCATCAACTCTATTTTGTCGAGGAGTATAGGCGGTCATTTTATGCCTATTGATCCCAAATTCCTTGCAATAATTTCAAACTCCATTGACGTAAATTCACCACCATTATCAGTTCTTAAACATTTAATGGATCTACCAGTGCTCTTTTCCACTAAAGCTCTAAATTGCTTGAAAACTGTAAATACATCAACCTTGCTCTTTAGCATATAGATCCACACCTTCCTAGAGAAATCATCTATGAAAGTTACAAAATATGATGATCCTTCATATGGAATAGTAGGGGATGGTCCCCAAACATCATAATGGATATAGTCAAGAATTCACTTACTGGTATGTCTTCTGGTTTTAAGTTTCTGCCTATTATGTTTTCCATAAATACAGTGCTTGCAAAAATCTAACTTTAAATACTTTAGACTAGGAAGTGACTTGTGATCAGTTAATACCTTTAATCCTCGTTCGCTCATATGACCCTACCGTTGATGCCATAGTCGAACAAAATCACTGTCATTCTTAGATACCGTTGTCGCATGATCTGATTCAGTCCTCCCTTAGGATAAAAATAGGTTACCAACCTTATTTTTTTTCATAACCAGTAGAATTCTTTTATATACCTTCATAAATCCACCTTGAGCAATAGTCGTGTAACCTCCTGTGTCTAAGACTCCCAAAGAGATTAGGTTCTTCCTAAGATCAGGTACATGTCTTACATCAGATAGTATTTTAACAGTTCCATCAAACATCTTAGTTCAAATGCTACCAATTCTCACAACTTTATATGAAATATTATTTCCCATGTAAACTACTACATCATCTATAGACTGGTAAGTAAGAAACTAGTGTCTATGAAGACACATGTGGTTTGAAGTACTAGAATCTAATAACCACTGTTGATCATGACGTGAACCAGTACTAATTGATAAAACTTCATCAACCATACTTGAACCTGTTTCTGAACCTGTTTCAGTTCTATTTGCTTCCTTTGTCTCTTTTGGAGGGTCTTCTTTGGAGGCTTGATGTCACTTCCAACAATCCTTCTTTAGATGTCTAGATTTTCCACAAAACCATCACTTAAGCTTGCTCTTTCTCCCCTTTGAATTTGATCGAGAGAAATCCGTCTGACCGTGTCCTCTTTCTTTAGGTCTACCTCTGAACACCATCACCTCATATGTAGAGGTTTCTAGATTGGATTTCTTCCTCGTTTCCTCAGACAGTAAAGCTCCAAGAGTGTCATCAAACTCAATACTTTATGTTGAGTTAAAACTAATAGAAGTAACAAAGTGATCCCATGACGTGGGAAAAGAACACAATAATGTAATTACCTTATCTTCAAATTTGAATTTTACTCCCATGCTAATCAACTGAACTAAGAGAGTATTAAATGTATTCAAATGATCAACTATCTCCGTACCTTCCTTCATGCGCAAACTGTACAATTGTATTTTTAGGAAGATCTTGTTCGTCAAAGATTTTGTCATGTACAGGCTTTCCAGCTTCATCCACAAACCTGTTGCTATCTTCTCCGAGACTATTGAACAAAACATCGTAGACCAAACATAGGCGTATGGCACTCAATGCTCTCGCATCCATCTCATCCCAATCTTCGTCTATTATGGATGTGGGATGTTTTTCTTTTCCCAAAAGCACCTTCACCATGTCTTGTTGCACCAACAGATTGTGCATCTTACCTTTCATATCTCGAAATTGTTCTTTCCATTGAACTTCTCAATTTCGAACTTAATGCTATACATCTTTTTCATTAGAGGAAACATAAAAATCACCACTACTTGTAATAATAAAAACTCTTTAAAAATATATATATAGAAGAATAGTAGAAGGTTTAATAAAATATTTAATAAAAAATCTTTTTACCAATCTCACCTTTAATTTACTTTTTTTTCACTCCATAAAAAAACTTTTAAAACATATGCACCCACGTGACTTGAAACTTTTTAATTAAAAAACACTCATCCACCTTTACATATTATATTTAATTATAAACTTTCACCTCACTACAAAGTCCTTGAACTTTAAAAAAAAAAAAGAATGAGAATGGCATCCATTTAAAAAATATTCCGTGTTTAAATTTTAATTAAAAACAAACTTGTTAATCATCCAGGCGAATCCTGCGAGTAGTGGGAGGGGGTGGCGCTGTTTTGTTAATTTGGTGCTCTCCTTTTCTAACACAGCCAGCGCTGATGCTTTCGCTAATGAACCGTGAAGAACCCCCAATGCTGATGCAAACAACAACGCTCCCTTCAAGTAACCCTCTAACACAGCGATTTCAACGCAGCCTCTTCGGCTTCTTCCAGTATGTGGTTTTCTCCGCTCTGATATTATTTATATTATTCGTTGTAGTTTGCTCATGCGGAAACATAAATTAATATAAGAAAATCAATAAGAATGCAAACAAGAAATACAATAAGTGGTTCACTCAAACGTTGGACTATGTCCATTAAGTATGGACATCGATTATCTTATTATTCAGATCAAGGAGATTAATGTATATTAGAAACTCGCCCAACCTTTACAGGCATATATCAATTTATAATAATGTATATTAGAAACTGATTATTAAATGTAAACCCATCCATATTCTAACTTAGTCTTATTAATTACAACCAACCCTGAATAATAAAATCTAAAATCCTATTCATGAAAAAATTCGTTGTCACCCAACAAAAATGACATCTCTAATATGAAAAGTAACTCTTCTTCGTTATTTACAGCGGGAAATTCATCACAAAATGAACCAA
Organism: Picea sitchensis; assembly: GCA_010110895.2. NCBI lineage: Eukaryota > Viridiplantae > Streptophyta > Pinopsida > Pinales > Pinaceae > Picea > Picea sitchensis. The sequence goes on from SNQJ01S0002071.1 coordinate 57,496, forward strand.
AAAAAAGAAGTAATCGATCGGCTGGTAGCTCAATCACAAAAGGATACTAGCAGCACTAATCAGGATTAAGCTCTAAAAAAGGTAGGCTTTTCACATGTTTAATGAGAATGGTTCAGCGAGTTTGATCTCAACATATGCCTACGTAGCATATATTCCACGAGGCAAGCGGGTCCATGCATACACAATTAGAAATGGGTTTGATTCATGTGTTCAGGTGGGGACAACCCTTATCAACTCGTGGAGGTCAATGATAACTACTCAAAGTTGAAAGAACAACTACCACAAATTTAGGGTTTCCTAAAAAATTGAGTGGAAATATTATGCAATATAATCCAACAAGTAGAATTTTTTTTTGCATCAAAGTTAAAATCCTAGACTCTATACCTAACTGTATAATTTCTCATAGGAAAACACATCTCTTTCTTATTTTGTCTCTTTGTCTACAATGCTGTCTAAAACAAAAACAAAGACATATTCCGCATTAGTATTATATCTTTACCAAACCAAAACAAACACTCAAAATCCAACTTGCACAAATTCTAAACTAGAAGGACAATCAAAATCCAACTTGCACAAATAGTAAACTAGAAGGATACAAAATTGTAGAATCCCTAATGCAAAAGATAAAGGATTTCTCTAATAAAAGAAACACTATACAAATAATTGAAGTTTTGGGGATCATTTCCATTCAAATTATCATATAAAAGATGAATCCCTTAATACAAAACAATGATTATCAACACATATACTAAAAATTTGACATTGCAAAGGAAAAGCATATGAACATAATAATTCTACATTTTAGAAACATTTTTTTTTATGGAAACAAAATGCAATTGGAGCAGTGCATAAGGGAATCATAAATTAAATATTATTTTCTAAAATCTTCGTTTAACAGACGCGTACCTCAGTCCTTCACGTAGCACCAACCTGTCGTATTTTCAATAGGTCCAGCCAATACTACATACGGGGTAAACATGAAGACAAATTATAAGTTATTTTATAATAAGAAACATTGTCACTGTACATAGTAAACACTATTTGATAATACCATAACATGCTTTAAATTACTAATACAGAGTATGAAAATAATAAATTTATTGCAGGAAGATCATCACTGGTTATTAATGTAAGAAGGAAATTAATACTAGAATAAAAACATGTTCCCACTGAAGAGTTCCCTCTTCCGAAATTGCACTGCCCGACAAGAAAGTATACTTCTGGATTTTCAGATACATTCAACAAATGAATTCTATGTTTATTGCAGTTTACAATTTTTTCTATCGTCATGGTTTACCAGGTCATAATTTTACTGATACCTATCCGGGTGGTCAAAGGAATTCTCGAAATACCTTTCTGTAAATGGGGTGAATAAGATAAAACCCCATCAATTTGCTTATGTGTGTCGTGAAGAAAAAGACAAAACTTACCCCTACGGGTTTCAAATAAGAGTTCAAACATCATTTGGGAAATGGGGGTTTGTTGCAGTAGTATTAGCAATATTCCCTTGCGAAGGTCCCCGACTTGAAACTTTGGAGTGACACAAACCCCCATGATTTCAAAAAATTTATGTGTTTGTAAAATTGGGCCTATTTATTGTGTTGATTGGAAGGGGATCTAGTCTAACATTTTTCGTGTCAAGATTTGGAATTTTATATGTTAAATGGTTTAGAATGAGTCGTGTATCATGAGTATATGGAATCAGAAAAAAAATTTATAATCCTTATAGTGAGGAAAATTGGACAATTTTATGTACCACCACAAACCCATCTAAACCCTAGTCTGAGATGCCCGTCAAAGTTGCAAATATTGAGGTTACATATATTGAATTCCAATACTTAATATATTGGCATTTGTGTGAATTTAAGATATGAATCCTTGAGTTTTGCAGCCTCGTATGCATATTAGATCTAGGTTTAGATGGGTCTGTGTAGTGTCCATATTCAGTGCACAGAAGGAACCATTTAAATTCATTGTACTTTTACAGGAAGTAGTGATGGATTACCCACCTCAACCCGAGATTTAGAGAACGACAAATCTCCTGGTATAGAATTTTTTTTTTTATTATCTAGTAGAGAATTGATTCAAATTCGGTACAATTTAGAATTAAGGATGGATTTTTCAGCTAGAATAAATATTTTTTTGAAAATATCATATTTATGTATTCTATAGAAAGGGAAGATCACAATTTCAGGGGTTTCATTTTATCTATTTATAATACAGTTTTCAGAACTATAACACAGTAGCCGCATAATACTTCAGAATCTGAACAGGTTGTGTGCTCTCCTATGAGTATATATTTGGTAGGAACTAATCCAAGAGGGTAGGAGAATGCCTCCTCAATAGCACAGGGACCCCTGGCTTCTATATAGAAGAAATAATTTATGGGTTGAAGTGTCCACTTCCATTGAAGGATAATCTCCCATGTATCTGAATCAAGTCATTATCTTAAATTGGTCCATGCGCTTCAGCCTCTAGGGAGCCTAACCTAGAAATTAGAAGTCTTGTTTGTCTATGGTGACCATGCCGTTAAGTTTTATGTTAATCAGCTTTGCATAGCAGTAAATTATGAGAGATGCCTTGGATAAGGGATGATTCCTAAATTCCAACTCTATATATGTGTAGATGGTCAAGAAAATACTACTGAATAGAATTAATTCTAAAGTTGGCATCATAACCAATGGTTGTCCAAAGGTGAGATCAACACATTTCCTTTTTATAATGCTTTGAAACTCCAGACAAATCACAGGTCCTATAAAACTAACTGATTTATCAGGTTTAACGTGCAAAAATTTTGTCTTTCTGATCAGATGATATTTTCAACACATTCTGGTTGGTGGAGGTACCAATAACCTCTGCTTCATAACGTTTTTCATTTATGCTTTCTCAAGCTATCTTAAGTCATCTTTGTTTACTCATAACCCTCAATTTATGTTTTACATCCCAACCAAAAAGTAGTTGAATGCCCTAAGTTATTTACTGGAGCTCTCTGAGTATAAATATGTGTCTACTGAAATATAAAGAAGATATGTGTCTATAAATATGTTACCCTTTATGGATTGAGGTTTTTACCCATATAAAGAAGAAGAAGATCTACTTGGTCAAAGACCAATTTCCCCTCCAACACATGGGGGCCCTAGAAAAACATCTAGGTCTTATCCACCCAAGGTACAAGACCAGAATCAGCCCATGCATTGGGCAAAGGGTTCCTGGAACACATCTTGGGGCCCTATAACACATCTATGGACCTATCAATACAGGAACACATCCAAGGATCAAATCAAGCACCGAGAAAGGATTCCCCGGAACACATCAAGTCCTAGACACATACTCAGGGACTTATATCAACCACCAAGGAACATATACAAGAGGATCAATCCAAGCACTAAGAAAATTATCCCTTGGAGACCTACCATTTGGATGACATTTTTCTTCCCAGAAGAATGTGAGAACATGACTAAAGTTCCTAATGATGGATCTAATCAACTTTGGGTTTTCCCCAAAGATAGTTTTATGGATTTGTTCACACTTCTCATTATATAATTCAATACATATTGATACCCTTTTATACAGGAAGGATGTTAAGGAAAGTGTTTTTTAGCTTAAGATTTTTTTTGGTGGAAGCTCTAATTTTTTGCAACCCCGTCATAACCCTTTAACTCACTCCTTTGACCTAAGTTGTCCTCTGGTTTATGATGGTTATATTGAGTATTTCACTAAAGAGAGGAGATTATATAACTATTGTGCTCTAATTGAGATAGATACCCATACTACTTAGCTTCCATATTATACCAAAGGAGAAAAATTGTATCGTTTGTAAGGAAGTTATTTTAGAGGAAGAGATAGTAGAGATTACGATGAGCTGTTTTTGGGAGGCCCAAACATCACTTGACATTACTGCATTACACACAGTTGAAATGGTTGTTTGAGGCATAAATATGTGAGATTGAAGTGATCCCTTTGGAGTGTCAGATCATACCATATTATGATTGGGAGTTTATATTCTATCTTGTTTTGGGAAGGGTGGAGATCATAAAATGCCTGCTTGCAAAGAACCATTTGCATTCATTTCCCTCGATTTAGCTGACAGGGAGTATATTTCGAATAAAAATAGTTTTAATCAATTTTGGAGAGCTCCCTCACATAAGCTTTCAATTCCCCAATAACCAATCTATAAAATAGAAAAAAATGGAAAAGAAACATAGTAATGATGCATAGAAACTACTAAAACAAAAATAGAATAAAACTTTAAAACATGTAAATTAACCCACATAAAAATATTTAAAGAGAATAGTTCATACAAATTAAAATATCTAGTTATGTACTCATCGACCAACGCAACATTTATATCATCCTTCATATGTATCTTCTTCTTGATCCAGCTTTCGACATTTTGTATCAACATTCGATTCGAAACAGCGTTGAAAGGATTGATAATATCATCATTCTCATCAATGTCATTTTGAGCATATCTTCATCGATATCATCATCAAGAGCTAGCACATTGTCTCCTATGCTTGGTTCATGTTCTTCATCTTATTCATCTTTCGACCCATATTCTTCCTTCTCTAGCTCTATACCATCTTCTTCTTCAATATCATCTTCTTCATCCACAATATACTTTATTACATCCTTTATCTTGGATCATATCTAACAACAAATGACCAATCCCTCTTACATGGAAACTTTGAGTAAAATACTTGTTCACATTGACTTGAAAAAAAATAGCAGTCATTTGATTTTTCAAAATCATGCATGTGGTCAGTTCTCTCATCTGTATTATTTCTCCTCATCAGTTAAGATCCTCATCTGTCTCAAAGTCTCAGAGACCTCATTCTGAATATCTCAGACTGTCAATCAATCTCAGTCAATTAATATAGATATCAGATTTTCTTTCCTTCCAACTTTCAAACAATATGATAAATCAATTTCCTTTATGTAACATCCCGAATCTCACATTCTGATAGGCCTCTAACCAATTTAGATAGTTATTTCCATGATAACCTACCGCTATGGCGTTCTTTACATCTATCAATCCATACCTTCATCGAGTCAATATTTTTTGCAATGTACAAATGTATTGCATCCAATCTTAGAAATTATTAGATCAAAAATATAATTCACCATTATTAAATATTATTTATAACCATAGTAAATATTAATAAATGATGAAAGAATAAATATTAAAATAGTATGATCATATACACAAAAATGAAAAGAATTTATATTTATTAAAATATCCACAATTTAATTCTCACTTTCTTCATCGTACTATCCCCAACAACTACTCCAAATTTTTGATGAGTTCACATCTAAATTAAATCCTTTGCATGCATATCTTGCTTCAATTTAGGAATATGTTGGCTAATATACACCATGGATTCATATACCATATATCCCCTCCACCATAGAACCCTTAGGGCGTTCTCTTTGTCCAAACCAAATACTTCAATGATTTTGAGTGCCTCTCCACCATCCACATTTACCTTACGTATTGTATGGAGTCCATATTTCAATCTCCTCAACTTGGTGTATGAGGAGTGAAAAATTGTTCTTGTGCGTTGAAAAATGCTAGAGGTAGATAAATACTTTGCATTTAACACATTAGCAGAGGAATTTATCTATTCCAATACTTTATCTCATATTCATGGATTTATTTCAACGACAATATACATGAGATCATGGCACAAGAAAATAACGTAACAATAAAACATATAAATACATATTACATTAAAAGTAAAACAAGTCATTAAATTTTACAACAAAAATTAAATTTTTTTTTTTTCATATATATTGCACCTACTTACCTCATGTATTTTAAAAGATCATATATATGCTTGTTTGACGTTTTTTGTCAAAGTTGTTTGGGAGATAGAGGTAGAACATAATGTAATAATAAAAATGAATCATTATAGCTTATTCAAAACTAGAGAAAAAATAAAAAATCTCAAAATGTATCGACCAATATATAAAAATGAATACTAAAATGATTAATTATGTTAATGAAGGTATTCCAATCGTATTCATTTTTACCCCACCAAATTCACCTGTAATGTATATTCTTTATGTTTGAACTTAAAACACATGGAAATTTAATTTTTGAATTGACCTATTTTTACCATTGCTTTACTTCTTTGTTAATAACCGTGGAAGGTTATTTTGGTATCCATATTTATTTTATCTAATCACACTTTTCATTGCATGATTGGCTTCCCAAATGTCATTACAAGTTTTGACATTTTTTCTTTGTCACTCCACTGCCATCTATGATTAAGCCATAATGTTTTACATCACATTAAATTTGGATATGAAGATTTTTTATAAAATAATGAACTATTTTTTAGGTCCTTATAGTAAGTAAACCTCATGAATTGAGTGGGGATAAGATTTCATTCCCTCATGGAATCCCCTTATTACTACCTTCATGTAGAGCATTGATGAAACATAAAAAATGGAACACTACTTAAAAAAAAAAAAAGTATTAAAATGAATAATTAAAATAAAATTTCAAAACATAGAAGTTCATTTAAGATACATAAAACACAATCATTACCTCTAGGATTAATTTTTGTCATATACTATGCTTCCATAGGCTGATGTGATTATTTTGGTTTGACCAGTCTTGTTTTCCCATTCAAAGATATTTTTCAGTAGTGCGATACTTATGGTTCTTAGAGAGGAAGTGTCTACTCATCAAAAGCCTCCTTTCCTAAACTTTTTGGCCGACGAGATTTCATCACCAGGGACACAAAATGGACGTACAGAAATTTACCCTCTGTTTGAAGACCTACAGCGGATGGATTAATGTGAATTATTAATATCCGAAATTGATGATTAAACAACATGCATGATATATTCAATTAATTACATACTATTCAAGCGTGCAATATGGAACGTCATTGCCCAAAATGTGTTAGTCTGGGGCATCATGAATTGTCCATAAAATTATTCCACGACATTGAAATATCTTATGCCCAATTGGTTTACATATATGGGTCTGTTAAATATATTGTATCCTCAACGGATAGCAGGTACCTTGGTACATGCTGGGCCAGTTGTACTTTCTATTCTGTCTTGCTTTGAGCATATATAAGCTCAGTTATTTCCTATTGTTAGGATGACTTATGAATCTCTTCAGTTCTGTTTTTGTACTTCTTTATACATTTGATATACTATTCTTTTCTCTCTGCATTTCTGTCCTTTACAATTTATCATGGTATCGAGCCCCTACGGCCATTAAGCCTCTTCACACAGCCCGGAGAGCAACTCGATCCTCACGGCGATAGAGCCTCGCGGATCTTGAGAGAACGCGTCAGAGACTTTTCACAAGGTTTGGAAAGGCTGCATTATAACTTTAAAATTGCCGTGAGAAGTTAATGAGGAGGAGACCTTGAAGATATGAAGAAGAAGAGACCTGCACGATTTTCTCAAAGAGCCGTCAAAGATTGGCCGCAGAAGAATTGCAAAACCAAAGAAGTTTAAAGAACTTGAAGATTTAGCTTCAATTCGTTAAAGATTCAAGCAGAGGGCTGAATCGTTTAAAGATTTTGAAAATAGCTCAAATCTGTCGAAGATTGTAGCAGATCACGAAGAAACCATGAAATTCTTTCAAATCTTTGAAGATTCACAAATCTTTTCTTCATGAGAAAATTCCATTAGGTCCGAGGATAGAGCATCTCGGCGCAGAAACGACCAACTGGTAGTGGGGAATTCATCAGAGCGGTTCCGTGAGGAAACTAGTTGGAAGGGACTTGGAAGCGGAAAAGCCAGCTATTCGGTAGTCGTTCTTTCACCATGAGCTAGGCGGCGGATTAGATCGGGGAGAAAATTATGAGTTTAACCACTCTAGAGCTCACGGTCAGTTACGGCTTGTGAAATCCGGCGTCATCTTGGCCCGTCGATCAAGAGACTGCGTGGCGAGTTCTTTTCCCATTGTAAAATCGGGAATCGGGAGTTGGGCCGAGCAAAGACCTGCTCCAAAACCGTTCTGGCAATCACGAATCCGGCGATCGGTCGTCCATTTGAGGAGAGACCCGGTGTATGAGATTGGCCCATCGGCATATGTCGGCATTCGGGGTTCGATTCCATCCAAAGGCACCGACATCGCCAATTAAGCGAAATCGCGATAAGCGAAAATCCCGATAAGATCTCAACCATCCATATTTTAGTGAACCATTAGGCGGACGCGAGGCCACTACTCGACATTCGGGGTTTCGTTGTGAGAGGTTTGGAGCATCATGAGTAGCGATATCTACGAGGAGCGCGTCGGGGCGATCCATCTATTCGCCGGACCGTGGTATAAATCCGGCGACTTCGGAAAAGTCGAAGAGGAAAAGCCATAAGCCATGTCGGGGTTAATCGCGATCGCCGAGAACAAGTGATAGTTTCTTTCAGAGAAAATCCCCGAGGCAAAATCTAACGCGTCGATGTTGTTGAGGCGTGTGTAAGCAGTCGAGAGCCATCGGGAAAAGTCGATAGGGTGGTCACCATCGATAAAATCGTACGCGGAAGCGAGGAGGCAAAGAACCTCGACATCAAAATCATGATATCCCGAATCGCGAAATCGATTCACGATATCCGTCTGATCACGGGCCGAATCCAGATCATCGGCCGGTCTGGACGTTAAGAAAAGTCAAAGGCCATTTTTTCGCGTTCGGCATTTTACTTACGACAAAGACCGCGAGGAAAATCGTGGCGCTTTAACATTAAAGTCGTGGTCACGATGCAAGGAGACCAAAAGGGGCCAATTCAAAGCCCGATAAAGCTCCCATCGTATGGCAAATCAACATCTCTCTTAGATTGGGAGGTAATCTGAATTTTTCCCTCATATTTTTATTTATTTTAATGGCGTGTGCAATCTCGGCCAGATGAGTGGGTCTTTAGGAAAATTATGAATTACGGTCTCTTGAATGAATCGTTCTTGCAAGCACAAAGTCACGGGAACAGTGGATCTCTGGATATCTTCGAGCGAGATCCGACCATCCCCTCCTTTGCCATGACAAATCGCGATTATGAACAACTCTGAGGACAAAGAAAACAAAGCGAAGTGCGGATTGAGTGCAGCGGATGGTCCGATTTTTGAAAATCCGCAGTATTTGGTACTTCAAAGCGAACTGGACATCCTCAAAGCGTCCTATCAAGGAAATGACAGAGTAAAAGCGGTAAATTCTGATCCTTGTGGACTACAATTGAACTCTCGAATGGCAGTCGGCTGTAGATCGATTCATGACCGAGTCGTAGAATGCGTGAACAGTCAGATTGATTGGTGAAACCATATCTGATCAACGAATTGTTGAAAATTCTCAGAAGTTTACCCGGAAATTTGAAATGGTTGTAACAGCCATCCTTGAATCAAAGGATATGTCCGGCTTCTCCAGCGGATGGTAATTGGTTCTCTGTGGTGACACATGAACAAGACTACATCTCACGGATGGAGTCAATCTCAAATGCCTTCCAATCTCAATTCTCATTCGAGAGGGGAAAGGCGGAGGAAGAAGTAGAGGAAGAGGGTACAACCAGGGAAGTAACCCTCATACCAGTGGAGAGAACAGACAACAATATCCACTCCGGAACTTTCAAAGGTCCAATGCAACAACAAAATCACCCATGGAATTTCCGGCCTCAAAGAGGCAGAGGGAGAAGATCCCGGATGACCGTCAACATTCAATGTTTTTATTGCAAAAGTATGGGCATTATGGGTCGAGATCTTGAGGAAGAAGCGTGAGATCAGCTCTCGTGAGCATGTGACCAAATCCTGCGAAACAACTCGTGAAATTATGTTTCTGCTCTCATACCCACCTGTGAACAACAACCTAGAGATCTCACAGTTTGTTTGAATGATCAGGCTGCGACAATCACATATTGATATGAGACTTACTCTCAAGTATTGATTCTTCAATTTCCTCTGATTACTCTTGGTAATGATCATTTAGTCAAAGTTCAGGAAGAGGAATTGTTCCTATTCTTGCAGGCAGAATGTAAATAAAGACATATCTAATGTCTATCATGTTCCGGACTTAAAACAGCGGTAAGTGTAGAGACGACTCATTGAAAAAGGCTATAAAAGTGCTTTTGAGGGTATCACGTAAAATCAAATGAAAACCCACCCGGAAAATTAGTTTCTGAAATCTATATGACTCCAAATAGGATCTTTCCCCTCACCCTCAGTACCGTCTGAGTCAACCTAATGCCTGAGATGCATCAACCATGAATAGATCAATGGTTTTGTATACCGATTTGGACATCTGTTTAGTCTAATTCTTTTTCAGAAAAACTCCATGGTCAAGGGCTACCTATTTTTAAAGAACAAATCCCCATGTGAGTCTTGCATGCTTAAAATACAAAAGAACAAGTTTTCTGATCTTCCCAATCAACCAAACAACGTCTTGAAGTTGTTCAAATACGACCCTCGTGGACCAATACAAGCAGTCAATGGTGAAATCCAATTTTTTACTTTCCTAGCGTTTATTGATGATTCCCGTGAGGAAAATGGATATATTTCCTCAGGAATAAAAATGCGAAACATTTTACAAAATTCCAAAAGAATTTAAGCGAGAATCTAAAAAACGGTGATAGAATTTCTCAAAGATACTTTCGGTCAGTGGAGAGAATAACTCCGAGGAGGAATTTCGCGATTCTTGCAAGAGTCTCAAAGGCATCATCATGCAAGCAACAACAAAGATGCTCCACCGGCCGAATGGGTAGGTACAGAAAGAAGAATGAAGGACCATCATGATTATGGCAAGAACACTTCTTAAAAGAAAAACATTTGTCAAATGCTTTTGGGCTGAAGCGGTGGCATGCTCAGTTTATCTCCTAAACAGATCCCCAACTACGGTCTACGGATGGTCCCCAAGAAGCTTGGAGTGGGACAAGCTCAATGTAGCTCATCTAGGACATTTGGATGCATAGCATATGCACACCCTCCAGAATTAAGGGAAGCTTGATAATGAAGTGAAAAATGTATTTTGGTAGCCTGATGAAACCTCTAAAAAACTACAGGTTTTACAATCCCATCACCAGAAATTAATTCTGGCCAGAGATGTACAATTTTGGAAAACCAATTCTAGGATGATTGAGAAAACCAGCAAGTGGACAGTCAAATCCTTTGCTACCAAGTTAGAAACCACGGAGAATTGAGAACAACAATGCCTCAACCATTTCCTCCAAGAATGCAAGTCAAAGGACCACGAGATAACTCACGAGGATAGCTCATCTTCTAGTAGAAGAGAATCATTCTACAGACCAGCGAATCAGGAAGAGACTTCAGTTTGAGAAATGAAATCCCCATCCATGATTAGGATGCTTTCCAGCGGCATAATTTTTGCTTTAATGCATCATATCCAACCTACCATCCTTTAAGGAAGCGATAAAGAGAACCACGGTAGTTCAAGCAAGAAACAGAAATTGACTCCATTGAGAAGAACAAGACATAGGATCTTGTTGATTTGCCAAAACACAAAAGTATTGAGTGTCAAGTGGGTTTACAAAACCAAACTAAATGAAAAAGAGTGATTAGAAGAAGCACAAAGGCAAGACTTGTTGCCCAAGGATTCTCACAACAGCCAAGTACTGATTATGGTGAAAAATTTTCTCCAATAGCAAGATTAGACACCTTTATGGGACTTTATTGGCCATAGCATCACATTACAAATGGCAAGTTTACCAAATGGATGTCAATTCACGGCACTTCGTGGATTTTAGAAGAAAGAAGTTTATAATCAATCAACCACCGGTTTTGAAGTCCAAGAGCATCCAGCCATAGTATATCGGTTGAATGAAGCCTTGTATGGCTTAAAGCAAGCTCAAGAGCATGATGTGGAAATTGTACCTATCACAGTCAAAGTGGCTATGAAGTCAAAATGAACAACACTTTATACCAAAATAGATCCGCACGGTAACATATAATTGTATGTTTATATGTTGACAACATGATATATACTGGAAATACTGAATTAACCAATTTTAAACATGCCATGCAATTTGTGTTTGAGATGAGAGATCTTGGCATAATGAAATGTTACCCCAGTACATTGAAGTTCATCAATCGGCCAAAGGCATTTTTGTCTGTCAAAAAAAAAGTATGCAGCAGACATAATCAAAATATTTTAAGCATGGAAGGATGCAGTCCTGCAGAAACACCCATACCTTAGGCACAAAGTTGAGCAAGGATGAAAGTAGAAGGGTCCCTGATGGATTCACTTTATACAAAAGTTTAGGTAGAGTTTGTTGTATCTTAACTACGGCCAATAGGCGGAACATCTGTATCGAAGCCCGAGCCTTGTTTCTAGATTGATGGAATCACCAAAAGATTTTCTTTGGAAAATGGCAAAACGAATTTACCACAATGAGATATGTAGAGGGAACACTACATTTTGGTTTATGGTACCTACATGCTGATTGTAATCCCTTTACGGTACACAGATAGTGACTTTCATGAGTAACTTGGATGGCAGAGAAAAGCACATCGGATATGTTCTTTGAGCCTGAGCACGATTTCATGGGCATCCAGAAAAGCAGCAGGTGTATCAATATATCTTCTGGAGGAAGTATGCTTAATTTTGCTACCTGTGACTTCTTGTCAATTTGTAAACGAGAAGATTATTGAAAGACATGTCTAAGCGAAGAGAGAAGGATCGCTCTATTACGTGACAACACATGACAAGGCCATTATCCAAGAACCATGTGTTCCATAAGAAGAGTAAACACAGTGACACTTCGGTTTTCATTTCATCACCTTGAGTTAGTCAATAATGGTATTAAAAGCACAATTTTGTGGTTCTAGAGATCAACTGATATACTATAAACCCTTTAGGAAATGGAGTTTTGACTTCGAGAGGCGACACTTAGGCATAGTCAGTCACTGCTGATTATGCTTCATTGGAGTCTAAGAGAATTATTCAAATATATTGTATCCTCATGATTGTAGTACAACATACATTTGTCTTTAAGACCCGTTGTACTTTCTATTCACATCTTGCTTTGAGGCATATATACTTTCGGCTATTTCCTATTGAGACTTGAATCTCATGGGATTACGACTACGATACTTCTTCATGTTTGAATATACTATTCTTTTCTCCTGCATTTCTCTCATCCTTCACAATTTATCATAAACTAAACCATTAATTTTGTATCTATAGAGGAGGACCTTGAAAAACCGCATAAAATAATTATTTTGAAATCCTATGAGCTTGTGGGATGCCTTTGAGCAATAGTTCATGGTAGGAATAACCTTAAAATGCAAAAAATCTAGGTCTATCATTTGAGCCTCTCCTGTATAGAGGGAGAGACAAACAAAAGTAGAGATATTTCATTTTTGATAACCTATCTCGCATAAATTTTTAGACAAATGAGGTCCTTTATTTTTAATCTTCGTATGGTAGTTTTCAGGTTGATAGTTGTTTTAGGTGGATGTGTCGAGGAATCTGGACACTTCGAAAAGATTTGTTTGGAATTCGATCATTGACCTTGCTCTGCGTTTGAAGAGTCGACTAGAAGTAGTAATCCTGAGATTGGACCTGTTTACCATGTCAAAAGTATAAGATAGCTTCAAAATGTTGTCTGAGATTGGACCTGTTTACCATGTCAAAAGTATAAGATAGCTTCAAAATGTTGTAGGTGCACCTTTGTATTGTTTATCCTATTTTAAGAGCTTCTTAATGTATTCATTTTTCTCATTTATGGCATACCCAAATCTGATCTTAGCAGTACAGTGGAAGAATTTCTCACTTTGTCTCAATAGATGGCAGTCACTCATGCACAGAAGTAGTAGTACATTGCAGAAAATGTGAAAATTAGAGTAGTTTCAATAGTATAAAAGATATGAGGGAATATCTTGTTTCGTTCCTATCATTTTGTGCATATTTTCATACAAGATAACAAAGACGTGGATTCACATGCAAGGGTAGGCTCCTTGATGCCTCTTGATAGTTCTGAAGCACAATTTTTTTACCGAGGGATTCCGACCACATTGGTTGCTATCGCCCTCTGTGTTCTTTGATTTTTGGCACATGTATTTGGGAAATTCCACAACGAATGTTTCTATTTTAGTTTGTAGTAACTTGAGAACTTAAAATTAGTTGGTAGGTGATTTACTAGGCATATTATAGGCCATGGTTTCTGAATCTCCAAATCTAAGTTATATTTTTCCTAGATAAAACAAATAAATAAATTTAATTAATTAAAAAAAAATGAAATAAAACTTTGGAAGGACTTAAACAACATGATAAAATCCACGGGAGCCATAGTTTCAAAGGAATCACGGGAAATATAAATTTTTGGACACAAAGTTTTCCAGTTCCCATTCCCGAAACCCTATTCCAGTACATAAAATTTAATTCCGAGATATTAACAGCGATACCATTTATAACATGGTTCAAAGGAAAATTTTAGTCATCACTTTGACATTATCAAAATTTACCTTAAGACACTAGTACATTTGGGTCAAATTCCGATGGCATGTTCATAGCAATTGCCACTTTATATTGTTGGGAGAATGACAAACATCGAAACCTCTTAAACTTCATTTCACATGAAGTCAGTTTTCCGATGACACATATATCATCTCTATTGTGACATTTCATGTAGACACCTGTCGTCTCATATTTCATTGTCCAAGCCCACTATGTATTTCGCTACAGCGACACAGGGACGTTTGACCTGTGACACCACAGACCGTCGGTCTTTCGACATGTATGGTATATCAACGTCTCACCTACGAAATTAACACCATGACAGTGACGCTAGAAACGTCAGACAACCGACGGAAGGTAATGTCGGTCTTTTGACGTGTATGTTATATCAGCGACATCTCACCTGCAACATTCACGCCATGACAATTATAATAGGAATGTCAGACGACCAATGGAAGGTAATGTCGGTCTTCCAACATGTATGCTATATCAGTGATGTCTCACCTGTGACGTTGACACCATGTCAATGATGCAATAGCCGTCGGAAGACCAACTGACGATAACATCGGTTTTTCGACATGTATGTTATGTTAGCGATGCCTCCCTGTGACGTTGATTCTATGGAAACAACACTATAGCTTTCGGAAGACTGATGACGTGTAGGTGTTTAAGAAAAAAGAAATGGTATCAAAGAGGCGACAAAGCATGACATTTGACAATTTCCTCCAATCTAGAATACAAGGTTCCCTAATGGATCTAAATATGAATACTTTATAGAAATAAATATCCAAGTGAAGTATGTCTAAGTCTATAACTAGATCCTTATTTGACTTCTCCAGTGTCCTCATACCCTTGTAAGAAAACACCCCATTAACACAATTTAACAAAATAATAAACTCTGAAACAAAGTAATTTAACAAATCAATGAGTGAATAAGGACGCAGAATGAGGGTAATACCTTGCAACCATACTATCTTAAAAGTTAATAATAACATTCAATAATAAATATGAGAATTCAATCTTATGATCATCGGGATGGATAGTGATTGAACTTCCTTTAAGTTAATATATTAGTTCCCCTACACATATAATACACAATGGTGCTAACAACATTATAGAATCTAGTAAATTAAAAGATCGACATATGAAAAGATTACTTATTAAATCCATTTCTTTTCTACTCTCTCAAAGTCATGAAGATTCTTCTCCCATATGTTTGATGATACAACAAACTAATATAGCTTAGGTCGTTACAAGAAAAAAGTAAGAAAACAACACGGGCTCAAGAAATGAAGGAAATAAAGTTTAAAAACCTTTGAGAAGATGCATCTAGTTCAATGTAATAATGTTTCATCAATAAGCATTCCTTAACAATACCATGGAAACTATTAAAAAAATAACTAGAAGGATTGAGATATTAGAGGCTTGCAGCACATCATTCAAGCACTATAAACGGTAATATATCTAAGCTAGATCATCTCGGAAAAGAAGCACATTGCTCAGGGAGGCTATGAGAAAGAAAATGAAAGAAATGATTAACCCACTCCATAATAAATCATAAGAGAACAATAGCCAACCTCTCTAGTTTGCAATGAATCCAACAGATATCCAATACATATGTTGATATGTTTTTTAATTATACATTGGCAATGCCAATGGATTATGAAGGCTAATGCATGCTTCTAAAGGAAAAACTCATTTTCTCTCACCAAAATAAATTCCTAGAGATGTATATGATTATGGCATGCTTCCTTGTTTGTCAACAATGCTTCCCCACATTTGAAAAACAACCTACAAGTAAATAAGCTAGAGAAAGAAACAATGGGCATCGAAGAATGAAGAAAAATATTAAGAAGAGAAATACCTTTCCTCTTAAAGATAAAGAAGGAAAAGGTGTGCCAAAGAATGAAAATCTCTCCCAAAAAATGAGTTTTATCCTTGGAAAGATAAATTTAGTAAAATGAAGGCATAACTATTGTTTGGAGGATAAAATGCACTAGTTGTTTCCTTTCCCATTCACCCCAGTGCATCCAAAAATCTCTTTTGGCCTGTTGGATGTTTTTTTTCCTTTGGTATGGTCTAGTGAAGTCTTAGAGAAGAAAAAGTGAAATGTCCCCTTGTGCACGCAACAAGCTTCATCACCCCAACAATTCTCTCGCTTAATATATTTTAGTCCCTTCGATGTTGTCTAGTGAAGTTTGAATAGACAAAAACACATTGTTGATTTAATAAGGGTGAAATTTTTCTTATCTACTAGTGCAAACTCCCTCTTTATGCATAATCATCCCTCAATTTTGTCCATCGAGGTACAATATCTTAAAATGCATATTTTGGCTTTCCAAGTAGCATCTCTACCTTCTTTGGTAGTGAAAATTACTTGATTTTGGCCTTCAACAAGGTTCAGTGGGGTCTACATCAACAAAATGCATCGTTTCTTCTCTCTAGTGAATGTTCCTTCCTTTAGTAATTGTTGTAGTAAAATTCCCCCGTGGACAGGTGAATATCCTCTTGGATTCTAGACCCCTACTACCAAGACAAAAAGATGCTAACATTGGACACTAACACTCCTTTAAATATAGTTAAACTAGTCAAATGGAAAAGAAGAAGAACGTATGATGTACCTTTTTTTGAAGCTTTTCCTCACTTAATACAAGTTGAACTTGATCTCCAAGCTCCTTAATGGCATATGCGACCCAATACAAAACAAGGACAACGTAGACTTCCTACTCTACCAAGATTAGTTTAAACTAAATTTATCAATAATTGACAAGTATATGCAACCATACACAAACTTGAAGGAAATAGGCCAAGCATATATTAATAAGAACATTACAACGATCTTACAATCTGTAGATGTAGCTGCAACAACCTCTCCAAGTCCTCCTTGTCCAACCCCTTTCTCTAAATATCCACATTCAGAATGAAAATACTTTTTATTGATTATTCTCCTCCCATTTACCATGAGAATGCCTCCTTTTATCGGATTTGAGAGGCTCAACCACCTTAATTATATTTGGAATAAGCTTAGGATATGACTCCATTAGTTGTGGCATCTCCCTCAGATTCAACCTAAAGCTTGGATTCGAGCCAAACCAACTCAAATCATCTCTAGATATCTTTAGAGATAAGGGGAATTTATTCCCATGATTCTCTCAACCAATCGACGATCCCTCAAAAATGGCAACAAAGTACTGCAATGCTCCCTTATAGATGGAAAGGGAATGCTAGCACTCCCTGCATATGAGAAGGGGATCGTTGATCTTCCAAAAGTTCATTAAGATGACCATTTCTCAAGGAACAACATTTTTCTTAGCTTATCAAATGATGTGGTTTCCCCTTCCAACATGTCTTAGAGTATGTATCAAGTGTTTCCATGGTGTCATTCACAATGCAACATATGAAGAATGAAAATGAGACATTTATGACACTTGTGACAAAAGTGAGACATTTGCGAAAATGGTAATGTGACATTATCAGTGTGATGAATTTTGACATTAATAGATTTCCCCCTAAAGTGTTAAGTCATAAGATGAAATCTCATGACTTAAGCACTTTGTAGATTTTTTAGGCAAGGGTATGGAGTTGGAGAACCTGGTAGAAGCTGCAAACAACCATCGAGAAAATGTTATCATGTGTTTCAAACCCAATGAATGCATACCTATTCTTGAGTAATAAAGATCTTAAGGTATGGCCTCCAATAAATAAACTGTGGATCCATGATGATACTGACTAAGGGTAAAGGCACTAAATATACAATGTGGATCTATACCTCCATGATATCAACTAATCGTAGCCACATGAAATACACAGTGAAGCTACGAAATGATAAAACATAGCCACATACCAATACAAAGTGGATCTATGTGACAGTATTCATATCATCATGCTCAAATGATCTCCTTTGTAGCATGAGAAAAGTAGATAACAGAGTGAATTCTTAACCCAGGGTATTCATCCCAATCCTGATGTTGTACAAATATATCCATGTGACTAGATGTTTTGATGTTGAACATGGTAGACACCACTTGATTATCGGTCATTGAGGTAAACCATTAACAAGTGTGGGGGGAATCACCAATGATGTCAATGACTCCCAATGTAGCCTAGTACATTCCAATGAATGTGAATAAATGAGTTGAAGTCGAACATTCATTGAATCATTTGATCAGAGGTAAATTATGTAAACCTATTGTCAGAGGCGAGGAGGCCTACCATTGAGGCAGGCAGGTCCCAAGGTACTAACTAGTTTCTAAGTCTAATTCTCGGATGATGTGTTGAAGTCGACATGAAAAGACTTGTTGAAGGAGGGCCTTTAAGTATACCCCATCATTGACACAAAACTGACATAGGAAAGAGATTTAAGATGGTGAATTGAATGAGTATGGACTAACACGAGTGGTGAAACTGGAAATTTGTGACGGTTGAATCTTGAAGTTGATACTTCCCTTGAACATTAAGGCACAACATGACTTGGTAGAATAAACGTAACGTGGACCAAAAAATAATGCAATAGATGCTGTGACATTCATCGGGTGACCCAAAGCAGTGGAAAGACTCATAGGATTGGTTCAATGCAGAGGTTTAATAGATTATCCAAGTGTTCAAAATGCAGGTGGTGTTATAGCAAGATTTTCCTCACCATTGCTATCTTTCACAGAGGGCCTTTTTCCATTTCCCTATGAAGACTTATCAACCCTTTTTTGATAAATCCACAGCCAAAAATATATATTTTTCTACATATACTCTCCCTAACTACTTTGCAAGATGTGTATACACTTGCTGCTCCACTATAGCTCGTGTATATCGGTATTTTTGCCATAACATACAAAATGACGTTGGGTTTCCATGTCACGACAGCAGATCTCTAATCTTTGGCCTTCCATATACTGGAAACGTTTCGAATTGACCCTTCAGTTACATTCTCAAGGCTATAAGAGAACAATTTCGAGCTATGGAAAAGAGAGAGAAAGCATTCAACTTTGAGAGCAAAGTTACTATGGAGAAATTACTTCATATTGAGTCTACCTCCCTTTATCCCTCAAGTATGAACACAATGTTCAGCCCCCAAGATCTTTCGTTATTGTCGAGAGGACCTCATTACCTCTTTGTTGTGAGCTTGCCTTTGGTGGAGGATTGAAGTGGTGGAGACCCAGTTGGAAGGAACTTGGTTTTTTGATTTTGAATCGTGCTGACACGGAAGTCTGTAATGTTGATACTTTTGTTGATCAATTATTAATAGAAATACTCCTTTCATGTCTTATCGATATCTCGCAAATATATTATTATTATCCATGGGGATGTTTGTAATGTTTATTAATGGATTGTGCTATCTAATGTGCTAACTCATTTTATATATCGTCATTATATACTTGCATCACTTGTTTGTTGAGAACTTCTTGCAGGTGTAAAGCTTTGGGTCAAAGTGCTCAACGATGGAACAACATCAAACGATTGGATCGAGGTAGTCTTCTTCCTCATATTGCACATTAGTTTATATAGCACATGGTCGAATTGATTTGATTTCTGCATTCATACCTATTTTTTGTGGTTTACCCTTGGCCATAGAGATTTTTTCCCTTGTAACAAAAATGGTGACTCCATTGGGGAGAGATCTTCCTTCTAAGGGTTGAAGTACATTTTTCTTCTTACCTTTCTCTTTTTCCTTTTTGTTTCTTGTCGTATCACTACTGGACAGATTATGTTCACTCTGGGTCTGAGTTTTCAGCCTTTTACCCTTGCCTGGCCTTGTTTTAAATCATATACGCCCTTTTTTCCTTGACAGTTGTGTATACACACTTGACGTCTCACTGCAAGAAGTGTATATACGCCCTTTCCTCTTGAACAGTCGCGTATACCACTTCCCCTTACTTTCTTGCTTGGTTTAGTGACTGTTGGGTAGGTTTTGAGGATCACTAAGCCTTCTTAGGTCTCTGTGGTGCTTGTTGAGATTATCTGGGAGGACGGGAAATCTGTTTGGAGTTGAATTTTTGGGCGGCGTCTTTCTCTTTGTTTTGCATTTTTTATTTTTCCTTGGTAGTTGGGTTGTCTGCTTAGCTACTCGATATTTTGCTTGAGTGATTTCTTTTATACACAGTAGAAGTTATATATCAAGTCACTTATCAATCCATGCATTTTATTTTTAATACATTGAAAATACAAAAACAAAGGTATTTTTCATCGGTTGGTATTTTTGTCATCTTTTTACCCTTGTTTGGCCTTGTTTTAAAGCATATACGCTATTTTTTCCTTGATAGTTGTGTATACACGCTTGTTGTCTCACTGCAAGAAGCGTATATACGCCCTTTCCTCTTGAGAAACCATGTATACCACTTCCCCTTGTTTGCTTGATTTGTTTAGTGACTGTTGGGTAGGTTTTGAGGATCACTGAGCCTTCTTAGGTCTCTATGGTGCCTGTTGATATTATATGGGATGACGGCAAACCTGTTTGGAGTTTAATTTTTGGGCGGTGTCTTTCTATTTGTTTTCCATTTTTTATTTTTCCTTGGTATTTGGGTTGTCTGCTTAGTTTCTTGGTATTCTGCTCGAGTGATTTCTTTTATACACAGTACAAGTTATATATCAAGTCGCTTATCAGTCCATGCATTTTCTTTTTAATATATTGAAAATACAAAAAAATAGGTATTTTGCATTGGTTGGTATTTTTATATTGGAACCTTTGTCATTATCTTAATGTAAGTTTTAAACCTGCAAAGTAAAGCAATGCATATAGATTCTTAAGCAATACAAAAATTCATCAATGGCTCATACACATAGTACACAGAGATTTTATACTGGAAACCCTCAACCGGGAAAATCTTTCTTATTTTCATTATTATCGAATTCCACCATTCTCCATACAATATATACAATGTTTTAGGTATTCCGTAGACACCAAAACCCTAATCCCTTAATCCAGGATTAATTTACAAATCCGCTAAAAATAGCAAAAAACCGCCCAGACGCAGTTGTCGTATCTAACACACCCAAACACACACACATGCAAAGAATATAACACATACCCAACATTCTCCCACTTGTTGTTTTCTTTGCATCCAGGGGTCCAGGGGATTATATAGTCGACAGATCGGGGCAACAATGCCCATTGTTACTACACCAGGAGAAATTTTAAATTGCTCGGTTTGTCAATGGTCTGTGACATTCTTCAGAAGTGTCCAACCTTTTCTAGCTTGACACCTTCTTTTCCTCAACCATTGTCTCTCACAGAGTGATGTTGAACATCAATATGCTTTTGTCTTGAATGATAAGTTGGGTTCCTTGCGAGGAATGTGCACTCTACGGCATCGCGGTCTAATCTCACTTCTTGTTGTACCAATATAATACCTGAACACAATGTGCTTAACCATCACCTTCCTTGCTTGCATGAGTGGCTGCCATGTATTCAACTTCTATAGTTAGAGTGCCACTACAACTGTCTTTTGCTCATCCAGTGATTGCTCCTCCAACTAGGTGAAACACATACCCACTTGTAGATCTTACTGCGATCCAAATCTCCAGCCCAGTCGCATCAACAAAGCCATGTATGTCACCCTTTCTGTCCAATCCAGTCTTCCTTGGTAGCACAATCCATAGCGGGTGGTGCCACGAAGATGCGAAGACCCTCTTTACTGTTTTCCAGTGCTCCTTCCCTAGTTTGACATATGCACGCTCAAAACTCCCCTTTGCGTAATGCAATAATGGGATTCTAGTACAGAAGCATTGCATACATCAGACTTACCAAGCACTTGGCGGCATATGGAACATGGGACATGTCCTCTTCTTCTTCTGTGTCTTGGGACATTGATCTGCAGATAACTTTAGACCTGTAGGAATAGGAACCTTGGTCGGTTTACTTCCATGCATATTAAACCTCGCAATATCGTTTCAACATATTCTCTCTGATTCAACGGTTTCTTGTTTGTATGATCTCTTTAATCTCCATTCCCGAATGAAGTTAGTAGCACCGAGAACCTTCATGTCAAAATTGGAGGATAGATGCGATTTCACCTCCTTGACAACATCAATGTTGGCTTCTGCAACAACATGTCATCAACGCCACAACACTACATAAATGAAGTAATTACCAACCTTCTTGGAATATACGGTATTATGCCACGCTTCTTACAAATCCCAATCCAAGGATGTATGTCCAAACTTTTTGGTACCACATCCTGGGTGATTGCTTCGGACCATATAATGACTTCTTTAGAAAGCGTACTAGCTCTTAACACCCTTCACTTTCTCTGAAGCCTTGTAGACTTCATGTGAATTTCTTCTTCCAGATCCCCATTGAATTCTATCTTCACGTCATTTGTTCCACTTCAGATCAAAAGCAACAACAATAGATAAAATAAATCTAATAGAAGTTAACCTTGGAAAAACTCTCGCAAAGTCAATTCCCTCTACAGAGATAACCTTTTGCTTTACACTAATAAGACTTTGTATTTCTCACTTGCAACCACCGTTAAACTTCTTCTTGAACAACCATTTGCTACCAATGATTTTCTTTGGTGAGCTAAACTATATATCCATTACCTCATTCTTATCCAAGGCATCCATTTCTTCAACCATGGCCTTCTTCTCGAGTTTACTATCCTCTAAATTCAATGCTTCCACGGCAGTTGGGATCATCATAAGTAATAGATAAAGCAAAATTGGAATGGAAATCGGTGGACTATACCTTTTCTAGTTCCTTCTATCTCTCCTTGATCTCCTCAATCTTGGGGTATGGGTTCTTCTTCTTCTGCTTCTACTTCCTCTGCTTCCTCTTCTTGGATGAAGTTGATTTTACATCCATCCAACTCAAGATCTATTTTCTCAGGTTAGTCTTGCATTGGTGGGAATTCCTATTTGGACACATCTTTTTACCTCTCTAAAACAGCATCTCATTTGTAAACAATTTTTCTTGGTTTGTTCCAAAGATTATAACCTTTCGCACCATCTTTATAACCGATAAAGATACACGTTTCAGCTTTATTATCCAACTTAATTCTATTTTCCTTTGGAATATGTACCAAAGCATCACAACCAAACACTCTAAGATGTTGAGAGAGGGTTTATTTCCATACCATAACTCGTGTGGAGGTTATCTCCGGTGATGAGGTTGATCGATTGACTAGGTAACATCTTGTACCCAACGCCTTTGCGAATTCTTGTTCTAGCAGACGCGGTAGAGCATGCTCCTTTCTTTTTCCATCGGTGTCATGTTCATCGCTACGCGGCTCCATTACGTTGAGGTGTATGGAGTAGTCTTACCCTTGCTATACCACTTCTTCTGAGAATTCTTGAATTCATTTTACGAATTCTCCACCATTATCTGTTCTCAATGCCTTTATTTTCTTCTCTATTTGATTTTTTACCAGAGCCTTAATTTTTAAACTCTTTAAATTTATCAAATACCTCGATTTCTTTCTAAGAAGGCCAAATCCATGTGTTCCTTGGAAAATCATCTATGAATGAGCTTATAATACATAGATTTACCAAGGGATCTCTGGAATAGGAACAGGTCCAAACACATCAACGTGTATCAACTCTAAAAGATCCCCTTTTTCTCTTGTAGCACCGGATGGGAATCTTACTCGATTTTGTTTACCATATATGCAATTTTTCACAGAAATCAAAATCGAGTTCAATTAGACATACCTTCAATCATGCCTTTACCATGTAGTGTCAGGAGCCCTTTTCTCCAATATGCCCAGGTCTTTGATGCCCACAACATGGTCTTCTTTTAAGGGCCGGTGTGGTCTTGTCTCCTTCATTTTTCTGCTCAGGACAAAAGAGTTGTTACACCCATTAAGTTATTCCCAACAACTTGTAAAGAGTTCCACAATGGACTCCCTCATCAACGGCATTGCTCCTCGTACCATCTTACAGGTGTCCTTTTCAAATGGGTTCCCTCCTGCATCCCTCAACTTGCTTCTGGGATATGAAACCACAGCTGGATTCTAGAGTGTAGAACCCCACGGAGATTTCTAATCCTTCCATTGTTTTATAATAAATTAACTCTTCCACGTCCCAAGATTTTGTTGTCGAGTCATCTCTAGGAATATCCACCACCATCATATTTTTTCATATTGAGAGAACCACTCCGGCAGAGTCATATGGTATGATGCACACGAGTCGATCAACCATATACCATGGTCTTCATGTGTACTTGTATATGCTGGGTAAACATCACCTCCTTCTTAGGTGGAGGTTTTCACCTCTATGGAAGGGTACTATCGAATCCCTTTGGTTTCAACCTTCTTAGACTTACCATCTTTCTTATAATGCACCGTTTTACCACACTTCCAACATTTCCTCAAAGATTTTCACACGGGGACTTAGATCACCACCTGTCGATTTATATCTCCATCCCAAAGGCTTACCGGGGTTCTTGTCTTGGGTATGCTCTCTTACAAATAAATCATTCGTGTTGTGACCATCCATGCTTTTTTCTCATCATCTTGGATAATAGGGATGAAACTACATCCTAATAATTCAATGTAGATTGAGTGATACTACAAATTGCTACAATAAATTATCCCAAGGTGCGGAAAATAACATAAAGTAATAAAGCTTATCTTCTTACGCAGTATTAATGCCAGTCAAGTTGACTTACCAGATTAGTAAAGGCATTTAGATGTTCTCTCACAGAGTCTCCATCTTCCATCCCTAAGATGATACAACTTCTTTTGAAGAAACAACTTGTTTACGAGGGAATTTGATTGATACAAATTCCTAACATCCATAGTTCCTTTGTTGTAGATTCTCGAGAGACATTCAACAACATCAGATCACATAGCCAGTCGAGATGGTACTCCTGCTCTTCTGTCAACTTGTCCCAATATTCCTTCAGCTTATGTACCGATGTGGTGTACTAGTAGTTTATTAATGCTTGGTGGGTTGTGTACCCGATTATTTTATTGTGTGCTTGTAGATGGTGTACTAGTAGGCTGTGTAATAGGATCCACAACTATCCATTATTATTTGTCTACAAGAAGTCCTCCATATTGAGCTTCCATAGCTCAATTGTTTTCCCGTTGAACTTCTACATCGATTCTAGATGTGCTCGCCATTCCTCTTAGTTTACTCGAATATCCACTGCAAAAACTCCCACTAAATAGCGTTTATCCGCAGGACCCAAGATAAACTTGATCTATCAAGGCCAGAATGACCCTCGACCCAACAAAGGCATCCCTCTGAAGCCAAAAGCGAGATCTGATACCACATGTAAGTTTTAAACACAGTGGTGAAGCAATGCGTATAGATTCTTAAATGTATTACATACCACAGATTAATCAATGGATCATTACCTGAGGTACAGGAATTTAATGTGGAAACCCATAACGGGAGAAAACCTTTCTTATTTTCATTATTATCGATTTCACCATTTGCCATACAATATATACAGTAGCAGGTATTAGGTAGATACCAAAACCTTAATCCCTTAACCGAGTTAATTTACAAATCCACTAAAAAATGAAAAATCCGCTAAAAAATTGACTACCGAGGCGTTAGCAGCGTAACAAGGAGATACCTACCCCCACAGGACCCCTAGGGAAAGCTTCGGTGCACATGGCGAGCTCTATGTGAAAGGGATCATCGGGGCCTTGGGTTATTATTATCGGCGCCCACACACACACACATGCAAAGATATAACACCTACCCAACATTAACCATTTAGCGAAGAATGCATTTTACTTCTTAGTTGCAGAGTTAAATTTGAAGGTTGCATTGTTTTGTTTATCACTCCTAAAGGGTGTTTAAAATTAGGCTTTTCATTATATCTATTTTTATGTTCATGCAGAGTCATAACACCATGAGTTTTCAATTCCATACCATTTTGAGGTAATCACGACCAATAAAATTTATGCTTTAAACTAAGAATTTATTAGTAATGATTGTATTGTTTAGGGTGCTTTCATTAGCCTAGGATTTAGTGCCTTGGAATGGGATTTTGTGAGTAAACTTCTCAAGGAAATTAAATCAACATATGGTATGCGAGGGAGGGTTGAAATCCATTGTATAATTGGTAATATCGGGGAGGCTCCACTCACACTAGAGTTAAGCACAAGGTCAAGCGGGAACTTTGTTGAAGGGATAACCCTAGATACTCACCTAGTGTCCAGGAGATATTTATGTGGATTTATTCATATTTGGGATCTTGGTAGTATCCATACCTCTATGAGGCGTTACTTTCAAGGTTTTGAGCTTTGCTACCACACCTTATCTGATGGTAGATCTGACTTACGATTGTTCACTTGTGCATCGGTTATATTATGGTTGATTAGTTGCTTGACTTAGGTTTCTCATATATTTATTTCTGGGGGTTATTCTACTTGTATCACAGCGAGTCAGATAAGGGGTGGACATCACACAACCTTTATGAAAGATTACCTCCTACGGGATAAAACCGGTAGTTTTAAACCCTCACGAGGACCCTTATAACTAATTTTTTTACCTCCAAACTTTTGCTTGAAGGGAGTCTCGGGTCCCTCTTGAATGAGACATACCTTATTTAGCGAGGCGTCCCTTTCGACCACTTTGCTTGTTTGCATGCATATTGGTGGTTTGACTTTTTGGTATGCTCTATGACTACTAGTTGGCCTTAAGAATATTTTTTGGGTTTCACCATCATGGATAGTGGAGTTCCTTTTACTCCCTCTTACTAATACCCCCATGACATTCATGGGAATGATCAATCCACTTTTATAATGGTATCTTTGATTAGTACCCTAGTCCTGTACCTTGGGTCTCTAATCATTTTTTCTCATGGTATTCCAGACATGTCTTTGCACTTTCTATCGTCTGTCTCACCTCCTTATGTGAATACAAGTTTTGGGTCTGCAGGCATGATACCTCCTTCTTATCCCTCTCCATTTTGGTGTGAGTCATATACTTCAAACACCTCTTATGGTAGGAGGTTGGAATATTCCTTCTAATTCACTATGTGAGAGGTAAGTTCCCAATTAAGAAATAATTCTACTTATTACACTCCACCCACCTATCCTTCTTACGCTATGTTGGTTCCTATGAACACTTTTCCAATGGCGGACCTCCATCACATCCTCACAGGTTTCATCCAAGGGAATTTATTTTTATAGTATGGGCAAACCCCTCATGGAGTTCCTTCACTGGGGAAACATATATCCTCACGCGGGTAACCGGTCATGTCTATTTCTCTTCTGGCTGGCTTCCTCAATTTGATGCCCACCACAGCCCTTTATGAATCAGTTTGGAGGATACTATCATGTTGGACTGGGACAGGGTGTAAACCGGGATCCTTCCTAGCCTACAATTTCTCAAAATCAATCTTTCATTGCACCTTGGACTAAAAATTCCACAAGTCAATGTGATTCATACTGGAATTATATCACAAACCTATGCTAATCATGTTGGAGATTGGTTAACAACCTCTGCAGGTCATGTTTAAGACCTACAACAAATGCGCAGAGTGTGATGGGGGCACAACTCTAGTCAGCGTGGTGTCATGTGGCATTATATCACCAACCTCCGCTATTCATGTTGGATATTGTTCAACATCCTTTGAAAGTCATGTTGAAGACCTGTAACCAATAACGCAAGTCATGTTGGGGGCACATGTCCTGATCCTTTATAGTCCTGCTGCACGTGTTAATCGCCAACCTGCACTAGTCATGTTGGGGGATTCATCGCCAACCTTGCTAGTCATGTTGGGGATTCATCACCAACCCTCTGCGCTAATCATGTTGTTGATTCATCACCAACCCTAGTCATGTTGGATATTTTCTACTAGCCTTTACAATTCATGTTGGGACCATGTCACGATAGCGCAAGTCATCTTTGGGGGCATTCATATGATGAGAAGCCTAGACGTCTCATCATAAACTTCGTTTGCTTTGGACTTTGCATTGTCTGTTACTACTGGGATACCATAAATGTGGGGCTCAACTAAGGACGCCGGGTTCTGAGGAATCTATGGTTTCACAGCACTTTGTTCCTTCTTTGGTTGATACAACAATCATGATGATGAATGCCGGGTGACACCTCTTTTCCTTTAGGGGTTGATGTGTCATTTTATTATGTGTCTCACATCACATTTCAACCCTATGGTTGTTGATGCAATCTTTTACCGACACCTCTCCTATGTTAGGGGGTGATGCACCTCTTAGCCTTGTTGTCTCACATCTTGTTCAACCAAAGCCGTTATTATCGATGTAATCTTCGTGACTAACCTCCTATTTTTGGTATGATGCACCTCTTGACCTTGTTGTCTGCATCCTATTCAACCAATGGTTGAAATGGTCATATTTATGAAATATTCGATCGACCCCAATCTTCTCTTGGAGGTGACAAGTCACAGAGAGTAGTCATACCGGTACGAACGGTTGATCTCAATCTGCAGTTGCAGTTTCTACACCTTCTATGCCATGGCCTTGGCATTTTTATTACTTCACCTTCTGAATAAGAAAGAGTTTTACTCTTCCCAAGTTCTCTCCCTCCAAGTATTGACAGGGTTCCCTTTGATTGGGATGGTCTTGTGGGGTATCTAATGCCTCCGCTTATGTCTTTTCCAAGACGAGACATTATCTTACATAACATAGAGATGATAAAATTCGTTAGCAGTTTGTCATCCTCGACTTGGAGAGATTTAGGTCTTTAATCTTATTAATGCAGTTCTTCCCTAAGATACTGACATTCCATAGAAGATCGATACATGAGCCTTGGCCTCCCCTGCCGCTTTTCGGCTAGAATCTTCAAATGAGTCTCGGTTAATCTCTTTTCGACTTGTCAAAAAGCTGAAAATATTGTTGAGTGATTGTCCCTTTCACACTCGTTAAAATTGGATTTTAAATATGATGAGTCCTAATCAAGCTCTTTTCCAACTCGCTGTAAAAAATATAAAGATTGTCGAGTGAACTTGTCTTTTTCACACTTGTAAATTAGATTTGAAAAGACATCTATTTGGCACAAGTTTACCTTTCTCACACCGGGTGAATAAAAGACATAAAAAGGACATTTTTGGCGTTAAATTGTGATTTCATCTCATACCCTCACTTGCAGTATTGAGCTTTTAACCAGTTCTCGCTTTTTGTTATAAACCATGGCCCAAGCGGTTTGCATCCTCAACCAAGAAGAGCCTTGTTTATATCCTTGTAGCTTGACACCCTACACTAGAAGGAATCACCGAGTGTCCATCTCACGCATGTATTTCCTTGCATTGAGAATAGGCATGTTCCAATGTTGGAACTAGTTTTGCCCTTGCGACCTCGTTCCCTCCTACATTATCCCCTTAATTTCACTTATTTATGAAAAAACAAAAAGAAAAGGCGTTGGGAGGGTACTATGGCCAGCCAATTGGCGTGATCGTAATAAGCCTTTGAATGAAACACAAAGTTATTGAGTCCTTGAGTCATTATAATTTTGGGTTTAGTATGTATAGTAAGATGATCTCATTATAGAGTTTTTCTCTACCGAATGGTTAATCTTCCGGTCACTATAGATAACATTATGGATGCCTCCACACACACACACACACACACACTGTATATTTTCATCATTAAGTCTATGTTGTGAGAGTCTTCCATACGTCTCATTCTCTTGTTCAAAGAGATCCTATCAACTGTGTCATCCACACTCTCGGAAATCTTGACTTTGCATGATAGCCATACCCTCAGGTTGTCTTAGAATCACATGATACTTTGGTCTTATGATGCACCCGGCCCTACTTTCATCAATGGTAGGTCACCTTGACCAATAGTCGACATTTCATCATGGGTCATTGGTAGGTGGTTTCCCTTATGTTCAGCAATGAGGGCAATGTTCACACTTTGGGGTTCATGCGGTGTCTTGGATGCCAGTAGCTTGCTTATTAATTGGTTTCCTCTCCTTTGGCAAATGAAGAGATTTTCATCATTTGGTTGCTATTGAAGGGTCTTTTCATATCACCCAGCTTGAATTTGGCTGCGCATAAAGGAACCGCGTAGGGTCTTTTGTTCGTGAACATGTTCTTCATCAGATCTCCGCAAATCATGAAGCTCATGCTTTCTTCCTTGTGCTGATTGATGAGATATGCCTTAATGCTCTCCTTTCAAGCGGGCCTCTTTCCATCGACATTGTGTATTATGGATATGAGACCTAAATTTTTATAAAATTACCTTGAGGCTTGAAGTCATTAGTGGGGCTCTGCCATTGTGGGATGGGATACATCAATGTCTCTTGATCAATGGATCTCTCAAGTGTTCAACACTAGATCCTTTATTCACATTGTAGAGATGTACTAGTTGCTTTGATTACCTACTTTCATCATTGGTGAGAATTTGTCTAGTTTGTTAGCGGTATGCCCTCAATGACCAGGTAATCAAGCGATGTCTCATCATGTTAGACCTCAACTCATTTATTCATGATGTAGATTTGCACCATTGACAGATTGTATTGAAGAATTGAAGAAATCACTTTGTAGACGCATCTTTCCTGAGTTGTGGATTCCATTTCATTGGACCCGTTACCACAATGTTGACTTCAAGCAATCACGAGGGAGATTAGATTGTACTCCATGGTGCTCTGGATATCTTAGTTGATCTTGAGGCCCCGGGTTTTCAGGATTTGTTAAGTGACTATGATTAGCTATTGTAGTATAACCACATTTTATACTTGCCTACTCATGGCCATGGGCATATTTGGTATATTTTCCACAGCCGGATCGCATTTTATTCTTGGCAGCCATGTATGCAAGTGAGTGCCTTAATGTAAATAAGCAATTGAGTTCATCAATTTGGTTCTCTACCACTCTACTTGGGTTATTTATAATGTATTTGACCATCATAGAAACTCCTATGATCTCACACATTAGTGGGCATATGTTATAGCAATATTTGGGCTCACAATTTCTATATTTCTTAGAGGGCCTTTTTTCCATTTCCCCTATGTAGACTTATCAACCCCTTTTGATAAATCCGAATAAAAATATATATTTTTTCCACATATACACTCCTAAGCGCTTTGCAAGATGCATATATGCTTGTTGATCCAATACAGCTCATGTATATCCGAGGTTGTGCCGGAAAATACAAAATGAGTTGGTTCCATTACCATGACGGAATATCTACGGTACTATGGCTTCCATATCTTTGAAACATTGAATTTCGACCCTTGATTACATTCTGGGGCTATAAGAGCACAATTTGAGCTATGGAAAGAGAGAGGAAATCATTCAACTTTGGGAGCAAAGTTACTATGGAGAATATACTTCATATTGAGTCACGCATCCCTTTATCCCTCAAGTCGGAACACAAGTGTTCAACCCCCGATCTCTTTCCTTATTGTCGATATGACCTCATTACCTCTTTGTTGTATGCTTTCCTTTGGTGGAGGATTGAAGTGGTGGAGACCAGGTTGGAAGAATTTGGTTTCTTGGTTTGACAGATAGACATGGAAGTTTGTAATATTGATACTTTTGTTGATCAATTATTAATATAAATACTCCTTTCTCATCCTATCGATCCTTGAAAATATATGATTATTATCCATGGGCATGTTTGTAATGCTTATTAATGGATTATTCTATCAAATATGCTAACTCGACATATATTGTCACGCTATATACTTACGTACTTCTTTGTTGAAACTTCTTGCGGTGTAAATCTTTTGATTAGGAAGTGCTCAATGATTGGAGCGACACCAAACAATGGGATCGGTGGGATTCTTCCCTGTTATTGCACGATGGATTTATATAGCACATGTTGATTGAGTTGATTTAGGTCAGCCTACTCTGTTATGGTTTTACCCTTGGCCATAGAGTTTTTCCCTTATAGCAGGTGGAAAAAATGTCATTTTCAAGGGTGACTGGAAGAGTGACTTGTCACAATTTGAAAAGAAAAGTTGACTTACATCCTGCAATTTCCCCATTAGATAGATGATTACCTCTTTTTTTTTTAACTTGTGAGTTCGAGGAGGGTAACACATGGTCGATATGACTCACCTTAGATAAGTTCCTCTTCCTTTGTTTGTAGGCTGGAAGAAGTAAAGGTTATTTCCCATATGGTCCCTTCAATGTGGTTTAGCGAGTGAGAGAGGAAAATTTAGTGGTTTCATGTTTAGAGATTAGAAAGAACTTAAAAGGTGACTCTAAAGTTGTTTTTGTAATTTTGGTCTACGAAGTCACGAAAAGAGATAAAATACTACTTGGGAGACACCCTTCGATTACCTTTTAGCATGAAAGGAACAAGATCACTCAATGATATTTTCATGTTTACGGAGTCTAAAAAGAGCTTAAGATGACTCCAGGGGTTTCTTTTTTCATGTAACATTTATGAGTCGAAAAAGTGATAAAAGTCTACTCGATTACATTCTCATGTTTTTCGAGCACAAGAAAGAACAAAAAGATTATGCTCGTCGGTGTCACAAGGTTGTTGAAAAGATATTGCTTAAAAACCTAGAAATATAGACAGTTCTGGGCCCAAAACATTAGTAACTCCACAAAGATTAAAAAACCAAAATACTTTATATTAGTGAAAAATAGCAAAAATCAAACCTATCAAATAGTAAAATATGTTAAAAATTTCATTTACCAATTGATTTTTACCAAATTCTTCCATATTTGGAATTTTCCACCTTTGGGAGGCAATTTTCGAGTTGTGAGTACAGGAAATACGGTCGACCATTTTAGTTTTTTTTGGACTAGGTTGGTCATCTTGCATTTCCAATCATTTTTATGGTTTAATTTTGTGTTTTATCTCATATTTAGGGTGTTTTGGGCTCCTTGGGAATCCCTAGAGAGTCAAAGTGGATCGACGCTCCCTCAAAGGGATGAGGGGAGCACCAATCGAGATATAAACATCCTAGTGCACATGCCTAGGGAGCGTTACCACTTGGTGGGTAGACTTAAGGAAGCGTTGGGGCAAAACAAAAATTATTTTTGCATTTTGGGATAAAAAGACACAAATTTTCTCTTAAAAAGTTGACTAAAGAAGTTTAATTGGTTGTATTCAGGATTTAACCATTCATTTTATCAATGATTTAATGGAAGGAACACGAACATGATTTCAATGATATTGTCTCTTTACAAATCCCTCAAGAAATTGAAGCTTTGCGAAATTGCGGCCTACTCAAATACTTCAAATTCCAAAATATGAGGAAAGAAGTATGGTTACTTGAGTACTTGATCAACTTCTGGGATGATTCTGAACATGCATTTCACATAGAGACACACATGATGGAGATTAAGCTTGATGATGTGTACTCTTTGAAGAAGACCTCACGAGGGAGAGGGGCCCACTTATCCTCTTAATGGACGGAAACTCCTCAACCAACTGATGTGTATGTTGTTGAGCATTGTATACCAGGATCACGATTGGTATGTTGGTGAATCATGATCAAATATGTAAGGGACTTGGCCCTTCGGTATATTCTATTCACCATTAAAAAATTGGTGGGTAGTACTAGTGCTCATCTAGCTTCAAAATCATATATGTTGTATTCTTTACAATGTGTAGAGCCTAGGTTGTTTAACTACAGCGCAGGGTTCCCTCGAAATGTGAAGGAACATATATCAAAGAGTAGACAAAAGAAGTTTGGATATGGCTTCTTTTTAGTTTCATTCTTCTTGGAGCAAGTTCCCTAGATGAAGCCACAAGTTGTGTTGCTAGTGCGTCATGTGACATAGCCATAGATGGAGAGATGGACCAGCTTATCCCCGAGATTGGGGAATGAGCCCTAAACATTTAGATTTAGAGTTGATTTCTTCGCTTGGTGGTAGAGACATCTAGTTGTCATCAAGGATTTTCCTTGTATGTCAGTGAACTTTCGAGGTAGTGTAGACTTGGTGCTCCTCGAGAATTGGAGTTGGATGTGTGAGGTATGAAACTAAACCTTGTCATATATTTTTGTTTTAATTGTATATTGTTTTTATGTGTATAATAAAAGGGATCTAAAGATATTTTGTTTCATCATACATTAGAAGTGCATCACATCTGATAGAGATGTCGGCACTAGGGTGTGATGGAGACACATAGGTAGCAGTAGAGCATGAGTTTGTAGTAGGAGGACTTTGATAGGTTGAGAGGAACCTTAGAGGTTTGAATATGGATGTCCCTCCTCTCAGGAGGCAATACGTGCCTCTCCATTTGCAGAGACATATAGTCAGAGTTCCTAAGAGTCTCAACCATTTACTTCATCAAGTGGCTCGTGTAGTAATGTGCTTCACAAGGAACAATGTGATCCAAGAGTATGACTAGGATCCCCAACATATTTTGTAGTGTGATGTTTTATAATGATGTCCTTGGGCATAGAAGGCCAAATTGTTTTCCCTATTATGTACCTTTTTGTGATGTATTTTTAAAAAAAAACTTTTGTTGTTACTCATATATATATATATATATATATATATATATATATATATATATATATATGAGTTTTGTGGTTCCTATTGATGTTGCAATTTTATATATATATATATGAGTTTTGTGGTTCCTATTGATGTTGCAATTTATCTTATGTGATGCTTTTGTGTAGATGTCATTCATGCATTTTTACAAATTCTTTATCTATGCGCAAGATACCAATCCAATATGCAATTAGCTAACAAATCCAACGTTGTTTTGAGTTCTCTTGGTATATGTCTGTATTTTATAAATTCAAATGATATTTCAAGATGGTGAACTCTTAGGTGGATATGTAGTAAGACATGGTTTCAAATGGCATAATCTTGATTAAGTTGACAGACCACGAGTTGAGAGTCTAGGTTAATAATCAAATGAGTTATACCTAGAGAGAAAGATTCATTTAAGAGTCTGATAATGGCATGACATTCTTCCAAATTATTGGTTGTCGATTCTAGGAAAATTCCTCCGGAACTCACCAACTCACCATAGTTTTAAATGACCAAAGATGCAGAAGCAGTGTTCTAGGTGTGTTGACTAGCACCATCTACAAACCCGACACATATGGGAAAGGGATATGTCACCTACACATGCAATCACAAGACAAAGTATAAGCAGGTAAGACAAAACTCATACACACAAGAGAAAAAGACACACCAAATAAAAAGTATATAGTAGAAATAGGGTAAAAAGTACACATGCCATATGTTGTATGCATAGTACTTCTTGAGGCAAATCCCATTTCGAGGCTCACCGAGAGATATTCCATTGTAGTCGACTAGCTCGTAGGCACCTCTATGTAATAGTTGTTTTATGATATAAGGTCCATGCCATATCGGTTCTAACTTCCCCGTTCCCAACTTATCGTGAGCTTCATTATAAATGAGGACTAAGTATCCTTCTTCTAAAACATGAGGTTGAATGGATTTGTCATATTGACTCTTCATTTTCTTTTGATATGTCTCGTTAATGAGAGAAACATCGCAACGTGTTTTTTCCAACTTGATTAAATATGGGAATCATTCCTCTTTATCATAGTTATGAGGAAGGAGTTCCACAGTGAGTTTCAACAAAGGGATCTCACACTCGGTTGGTAATCATGCTTCTATGCCATATAACAGTTGGAAAGGAGTGAATCTGGTTGTAGTTTTCACTTAAGTGTAGTAGGCCTAGACTGCGGAGAAACGTTGTAGGTGCCAAGAGGTTTTTTTTGTTCCCACCATGCATTGAAGCATGGTATTTAAGACTTTTTTGATAGATTCAACTTGTTTTTTTTCTTGAGGATAGTAGGGGGATGCATTTTCATGGAGAAAACCCAACTTGACATGAAACTCACTCATCATCTGGTTCTAGAAATGTGAGCTATGATATCAATGAAAATGGATTGTGGAACACTAAAGAGAGTGACGATGTGGTTAAAAAAAGGAGTGGTGTAGTACGACCATCGTTAAGAAATGTAGGCATATCCTCAGCCCATTTTGCGAAATAATCAATGACAATGATGATATAACTGTGCCCCCTGGCTGAGGTAGGATTACATTTCATAAAATTAATGCCCCATTTCATAAAGGAGATGATGACAACAATGGGATTCAGCAGAGAAGGGTGGGTATGTTAATTTTTCTAAAAAAATTGACAGGGTGGGAATAATTTGATAGCCTCGATACACTATTTGAAGAT
This sequence comes from Picea sitchensis, assembly GCA_010110895.2. Lineage (NCBI taxonomy): Eukaryota > Viridiplantae > Streptophyta > Pinopsida > Pinales > Pinaceae > Picea > Picea sitchensis. The sequence continues at coordinate 93,926 of SNQJ01S0002071.1, forward strand.
GGAGGGCCGAAAATAACCAACACGTAAGATTTGTTGGGTTATAGCCATCCCAAAAATATGATCACCACAAGCTCCAAGGTGACAGTCATTTAAAATGAGTTCAGCCTCATCATGGGTTAAACAACATCGTAGGAAAGTATCAATTCCATGGCAGTACAAAGTGTCATCGATGATAAGGTAGCATTTGGAATGGTGGCAGATATGATGATGTTTGTCATGTGAAATACCTGGTTGGAAATTTTTGGTTTTGAGATAGAGAAGAATATCTCCATACCAAGGATTGAATGTGCTAATGAGGAAAAAGGATTCATCGGGAAGATAATCATTGGGTTCATTATCCTTATCATTATACGGAAGATCGCAGATTAGTTCCGCAAAAGCCAATGATTTTTTGGCTTTTGATTTGGAAAAATCGAGATCAAATTCTTGGAGAATAACGATCCATTTGGAATATTTACGCCCAAGTGCTTGACATGTTAGGATATGGTACATGGGGTTCGAGTCCACAGTGACCGTAGTAGTGTGTAATAGGACGGAGCAGTGAAATATATGCATGGAAATGACTACATCCAAAGCCAACTTTTCAACATGTGAATATTGGAGCTCGTGACCAGATAGACTCTTACTCAGATAGTATATCACATGTTCTTCACTGTTAGGATCCTCTTGAACTAACAACATAGAAATAGTGGAAGTAGAGGTAGCCAAATAAAGGATATAGTATCATGCATAATCTGGGGGGTGCAAGAGATGTGTGTGTGTGTTAAGGCATGGTTAAGATCATCGAAAGATCATTGAGTAGTTTCAGCCCAGATGAAAGGAGTGTCTTTCTGTAACAATTTCATAAATCATTTAGTGATTACGTCATAATTACAGATGAAATGGTGAAGAAAAAATTATTTTCCTTGCAAACTTTGTAGTTGGGTTAGGTTATTGGGAGGGGGTAAAGCGAGGATAGATTTTACTTTTAAGGGATCCACCCTAATCCCATATTTTGAGACGATGAATCTGAGGAGTCGACCTGATTCGACAGCTAAGATGCATTTGTGAGGGTTCAAATGGATATGGTAAAACCAACACTGAAGAAAAATATCCCATAAATGGCCAATATGGTCTCATCAATTACACAAATGAGTGAGTAAATCATCGAGGTAAGGTTTTACAATATGTTTGATATCGTAGAAATTATACGACATGGCCTGTTGGAAAGTAGCTCCAACATTTTTAATACCAAAAGGTATCTTCTGATAAGAGAACCCCCCCCAAGGGCATATAAAGGTTGAATTATGTTGATCATCTAGTAAAATATCAATCTGATTATTCCCTAAGAAACCATCCATGAAGGAAAATATAACGTTTTCAGTGAAATTATCGATGATTTGGTTGATAAAGGGTGTAGAGTAATTATCTCAGGGACAAGCCTTATTGATATCATAATAATCGATACAGACACGAATGGTTCCTTGTTTCTTAGAGACCAAAATGATGTTAGAAACCCATTCTATCAAAGGGACAGGATAAATAAAACAAGACTTTAACAACTTTTCAACTTCTTCCTTTATGGCCGTAGTTTTCTTAGGATGAATCGGGCGAAGTTTTTGTCATACAGGTTTAACACCTGGGTAATTTTTTATCTCATGCACAATGATCAACCAATTGATCCCTGACATTTCTTCATAACTCCAAATGAATGTGTCATGAAATTCTTTGAATAAAGCAATATAATCTTCCACTTCCTCAGGCGAACAATTGGCATTGAGATGAACATTTTCCATGACACCTTCATTGATCAAGATGTCGATAGATATCGTAGAAGCGATGTTGCCCAAATTCTTCTCAGAAATAGTGTCCTGCGTAAGTATGGGATATTGGGGAGAATCGACAACACCATTAGTAAAGATAGAGTGTATCTCTTTCTCAATTTCATCTAGACCAGGAAGAAAATATGAACAGTGATTTTTATCATCCCAAGGTACCTCTTCAATACTAAGCATTTCCATAATGGATTCTTCTGATGGAAAAATCCATAGGATGTAATTGAAATAAGGGTATAGGGAATCCAACCAAGATGGCAATGAGTACGTGTTGGATGCAACCAGATGATGGTCATCCAATGATGGAGACATGAATTAGATGGCATTGTATGAAACCTCATCATAACTAATTGGCATAGTTTCACCTAGCATATCAAATTCTAAAGGACTAGGCAGAACCCAAGGATCAGATGATTCGTAAGATTGATATTCCATAGTTGAGGTCATATTGATTGTGGAAATATGTTGCGATGTGGGAGGAAGTGGTGTAGGGAAAGTACCCATAAGGGAAGAGTATTTTAAAATACCTACACCGACACTTTTGTAAGTGATCTTAGTATCTCCAAAAAAATGAATATTGTTGGTGGCGAGAGTGTGAGCATCGGGGGTATAATAAAATAACTGATCTATACTGACAATTTTACCTTGATAGAGGAATTGTACACATCGAAATACCAGTGAAGTGATGAAAGTCATGGCATAAACCAACTTGTTCCTAACAACAAGTTATAATCAAGGGGAGCATCGACTACCTCTACATCGACATAAATAGTCTTTCCTCCCAATTGAACATCTAAGGACTACAAGAGTCCATGAGGACTAAAAAATCACCCATCGAATGCTTGTAACATTGTAGGGGATTGATTAAGCATAGTTGATTTCAAACCTTTCCAACAAGATAAAGACATGACACAAGTGGAAGCTCCCTCATCTAGTATGGTACGATGAATGTTTTGGTTATGAACAACAACATCGATCTGAAAAGAAAGCTGGTGAGAAAATAGTGACTTGAAGTTATCAAGGTTAAACATGATATTATTCGATGAATCAAGATCAATCGCTACTATGGTGGCTAAGAGTGTTCTACATTGACTTGGACAATATTGTAGAACTTCAAGAGAATACATAACACATGGTTCTTGAGCCAAATCTTCAACTATGTTGTAGTTTTGGGTGACATGTGAACTAGGATTAAAAGTTGATTTTCGAATAGTTCTCTTGGAAGGGTGTAAAATAGAGTTGAAAGTAGGCTTATCAATTTGGAGTGGTCCAAATGGAGGATTAATGGTGGAAGGATTTGGATCCAACATAGTACCATTAGTGTTCTTATCTTTATCAGGTTTAAACGATGTGTCATACGTTGTAGTGCGAGTGGTTAAACAAATCCCATTAAACATATAAATGTGGGCACTCGATGAGGCTGCCTCACTAGGAGGATGATTGGTATTTCCCCCTGCCAGAGGAACAGGGTCTTGCACAACCATGGATTGTTGTTGAGGAAAATGTTGTGTCAATACAGTGGTTTGGGAATTTCCTTTGAAATGTTTTTCAAATTCATCATGATGAGAAAGGTGCCATGTGTAATGATCATCATCACAAATGAGACATGGAAATTTCAGTGTCTTCTACTGTTGTTTCTAGGGAGCAGGCAGTTGAATTGGTGTTTTTGGATTTTCATTATTATTATTATTATTATTGGGTTTATTTTTTTCTTCTTCTTTTCCTAAATTTTTGTGAAGAGGCATATTGAACTGCATTCACCTCATAGGTTTTAGTTGGGGGGAAGGTAGAGGAGAGTGAGGTCGAATCGGTGACGAGCAAAGAAATGAAGAAATTAGCCGAGTCAGTCGATATTGATGAAAATAAGGTTTTTAAGGCACCGATAATTCCGTCTGCATGAGCCATGGAATATGGTTTGGGTGGGTTGGTGGACGTGCATGGAGAATTTGGTATCAACTCATACAATGTACCAGATTGGGAATAAAAAAAATCCAAGTACTAAGCGTGAGCAATGGATTATTCCTCAGTTACAACACAACCCATGGTGACGTCGCGAGAAATTGTGGGTAAAAGAGATTTACTAAACTATTCTTCCAATAATTGGTCAGGAATAGTTGCTTTGATCAACCTTCACCGTTGTCTCCACTCATGAATGTGATCAGATATATGTACGGATTTCATTTGACGAAGTGAGGTCAAGAGTTTTTTAGTAGTATTGTAATAGATGGGTAATTTAAAATGCATGAGAAAATCCATGGCCAGGGAGTTGAAATCTTGAAAAGTAACATGTTGGAGTTCAATGTACCATTTTCCTGTTGAGCCTGTGAGTGTGCACTGGAAAAGACGTAAACATATAGAATCATTCATTAGTGACTTTGATGAACACCATAGATGAAATGTCATAACATGGTTGTTTGGGTCTTCGTCAGGTTTATTGTCAAACTTGGGGATGTCAGAAGGTAATTTAGTAGGAATTACCGACCAAAAAGGAAAATGTAGTATGGGATTGTTTGTCAACCGAGATAAATCTAGTATATCCAACATGGATAGGAATGGTAGATGTCGGTTAAACTAAAGATGATACTGGTGCAGAATAGGGATACCAGTAGGGCCATACACTGTTTGACGTGGATAATTGTATCTAGTAGGCCTTCCTGTATATGGTTTTTGTGGGCTAGTGTAGGCAGGATTCTGTTGTTGTTGAGGAACATTCAATAAAAGAGGGAAACCCGGTTGGTTTTTGGGAGGATAAACATTGTATCCTATGGGAGGATAGGTTGTTTTATTAGGTAGTGGCAGATAACAATTTTCCCTTGAGGGTGGTAGAAAGTTTGTCCTTGTGGAGGGTATACATTTGACCCTTAGGGAGGATAAGATTGTTGTCCTTGAGGACCCCAAGTGGATTTTTCACACTCGAAAAAGGTTGTCCACAATATAATCTAGAATGAAGAGGATTTGACATTCCTCCTTGTGGGTTAGGGTATGAGGGCCCTCCTTGATAAGGTTGATGAAATGTACCTCCTTGGGGTACTCCCCAGGATTGTAAAGGGTTTCCATAGAAAGGGCTTTATCCCCCTACCATACCTTGAGTGACAACTGGGTCTTGACCAACAAAAGTGGGTTTCCCCCCATTGGGTATGTTCAAGGGTGGTTGTCCCACAGGAGGGATAGGCCCACTAGATGATGGTTTCCCCCCAGTCAGGATTTGTCCCATAGTTGAATGTGTGTGTATGGGAAGGTGCTGGATTTGGTGATGTATAGGTGTTCCAACAAGATTCTATGGAACATAAGGAGTTATAGGTTGAAAAGGTGGTGTGGTGAGAGAAATTGTCGAAGTCTCTTGTGTATTATTAGGCATTATGACTCTGACATTACTTTTGGGCTTTTACTGACATAGACTATAGTAGTGGGATTGACTACTTGTTCGATGGGACAGTTAATAGTCTAACCGTGCGATCCTTCCTTAGCAGCAGTAGAGGTAAGACGGTCAAAAGGTGGTCAACTAAAATTGAATTTTTCGTAAGGATCACATCTTGATGGAGTTCTCCATATAGATCAAACAAGTGTCTTTTTTGGATTTACCATGTAAGAAGACTGTACAAGAGTCATGTACTCATCATTATAATCATGTTGTGTGTTTTCCATCTATGTCTCAGTGTATGGCCTCGACAGTAAAAGAGGAAACTCCTCTTCTATGAATTTATCTAATGAGTCCAATCAAAGAAGGAGTGGCTCGATAGGAACTTGTGACACATAGGTGATAGGAGGAATGGGACCCCCAACCGTGACCAAGGTGCATTTAGGATTTGATAACAAAGGTATAGAAGTTCTCCCAACATCCGAATGATATTATAACTCTTCATGGTAAAAATGTTCATGTGAATTAGGAGGTATGGGTCCCTAGCCTTCTGAAGGCATACCTTGCATCCTATGTGATCTACGAACACCTTTATCATCTACAATATTAGTCTTGAAAAACTATTAAGTAAATAAATAGCACTCGCTAAAATATAGAAGAACCAACAAGAAAACAATACCTTATCTTAATGACTTTACTAGTTGGTGATGAAATCCAACATCGCATGATCAAATTGAGAAGGGAATGGGATATGAGAGGGTGGATCAGTTACATTGGCGACCTACTTAATAGACTTATGCCTTGGTGAAATATTCCACACAATAATCGTGGATTTACCCTCCAAGGAGCCCAAGTGAATTTGACCAATGATTGTTCCAGGTACAACAAAGAATCCCTTCACCATCACCTTGTGTGAGGACTCTAAATATTATGGCTATTAAGGACACCAACTCATAGTCAGCCTCTGGGTGGGTACAATCGGTATTCCAGTCTGAACGTATGTGCATGATAACAAGTTTGAAATCCTTCAAGAGAACTGAGGACAAGTGGACTGAAAAAACTTCAGAGGACCCCGAGTGGATTCAGAATTCACGAAGCACTCAGACCAAATGAACAAAGTTTGACCTCAAGAAGAACCCCCAAAATACGATCTTACTACTATGAGCGGTTAAGCCTCGGAGGGATAATATCTATTGGTCTCCTGAACATGACCTCGTGCATAACCCCTTTGTGAGAGGGGGATCCCATCTATGCTTATACGAAAATTGGATTTACTCTCGCTATCACAATATGCTAAGTTTGTCTTCAATGATTTGGAGAGTTAACTCACAACCTAATCCAAAGCACTAATCCTAGTCTAATGTCGGTGGAAGAACATAAAAAGAAAATTTTTCTAGATCGATTTGTAATTAGAGTTTATTTTAGTGGATGTTCTTTACACAGAGGTGAATGAAATTAAATCTAATGATGTTACGACTTGAATCCCAAAGAATAAAAAGAATGACAAGAAAATGTTTATTTTGATGAAATTATATTTATGGGAAGGAGAAGAGTTTTCTTTCTTTCACTACCAAACACAAGAATGAAAAAAAATCCATGCAATTTGTTTTCAACAATAATCCATTTCAGTGCTAAATTATAAGGAAGACGTTTCCGACATCCAAAAACCAATCGTAAAAAGTATCCTTTCGTTCAATTATGAATGTGAATTGATTTTGTTTAATGCGTCTTATGTCAAATATAAAAAATAATTTTCACTATTGCAAATTTAGACAACGGGAAGAACGAATAACACAAACAAAAATGCATTCTCACAATAGTCAATAAAAGGAAAAAACAAACTAAATTTCCCAAAAAGAACACCAAAAAAAACAAAGCACACATAACAAATTTCTAGAAATATATGAATATTAGAGACCAATTAAAAAAATAAAGAGGTTGATGAGTTTCCTTATAACAATATTTAATTGATCAAATGAACAAAAAAGTATCGAAATGAACCCAAAATCTGAAGAGAAAGGGTGATTTTGTAACAAGGAAATTCAATAAAATCCAATCAAAGATCAAAATTATAAGAATAAGCAAATTGCAAGTCTGACAGAAGACATAAACTAATAAAACAAGTTCTGAGATAAAAGGAAAGACCCAAAAATCACACCGAATACAAAGGAAGTCAACAATTTTTCAAAAGGAGGAAAAATATGCACTCTGGATATAACAACACCAGAGTGATACAACACTCCCTAAAGCACTATAGGGGAGCCCCAATCAAGAAATTGGTGCTCTCGATGTAACTAGAGAGGGCACGGGTTTCTGAGAAAGATTGGGAACAACCCAGAACATCAAAAACTCAAGAATGTTTTATCAACAGTCTTTGTGAGACAACTCTATTAATGACAACAGATGTATAGAAGAGAAAAATACAACAAGAAGGATCTGAAGATGAGCAACAAAAAAAAACATAACCAAGAAAAAAAACCAAAATTGAAAGCTTCGTTCCCCAGTGGATTCTCCAATTTTTGTTGTAGGAAATTTCCCCTATGGACAGGTGAATATCCACTTGGATTCTAGACCCCTACTACTAAGACATAAATATGTTAACATTTGACACTAAGATTCCTTTAAATATATTTAAACTAGTCAAATGGAAAAGAGGAAGAAAGTATGATGTACCTTTTTATGAAGCTTGTCCTCGCTTAATCCAGGAAGAACTTGATCTCCAATATCCTTAATGAAATATGCAACCCAATAGACAACAAATACAATGCAGAGTTTTTACTCTACCAAGATTAGTTTAAACTAAATCTATCAATAATTTACAGGTATATGAAACCATACACAAAATTGAAGGAAATAGGCCAAGAATATATTAATGATAACATTACAAGGCACTTACAACCTATAGATGCAGTTGCAACAACCTCTCTAAGTCCTCCTTGTCCAACCCCCTGCTCAAAATATCCACGATCATAATGACAATAATTTTTTTTTATTATTCTCCTCCCCTTTACCATGATAATTCCTCCTTTTATAGGATTTGAGAGGCTCAACCACGTTAGTTATATTTGGAATAAGTTGAGGATATGACTCCATCAGTTTTGGAATCTCCCTCAGATGCATCCTAAAGATTGGATTTGAGACAAAACAACTTAGATCATTTCTAGTTGTCTTTAGAGATAACGGGGATTTATTCCCATGATTCTCTCAACCAATCAATGCTCCCTCAAAACTGGAAACGGAGCGTTGCAATGCTCTCTGCTAGATGGAAAAGGAGCACTAGTACTCCCTGCATATGATAAGGGGAGCATTGATCTTCTGAAATTTCGTTAAGTTGACGATTTCTAAGGTAAAAAAAAATTCTTATCTTGTCAGATGATGTGGTTTCCCCTTCCAACGTGTCTTAGAGGATGTATCAAGTGTTTCCATGGTGTCGTTCGCAATGCAACATATACAGAATGAAAATCTAACAATTACGACACTTGTGAAAAAAGTGCGACACTTGAGACACTTGTGACAATGATAATGTGGCATTATCAAAGTGATGAATTTTGATGTGTAACAGTAATTTGCACTAACTTCTCTTTCCCAACTAGTGTTGCACATCCTCTAGTAGTGTGTTTCTATTCCCATATCTTTTMCACCTCCATGTTGAGTATAGGGAAGGATTGAGAATGGAGGATAGCTATTGGTTACCTTTCTTTTCTACCAAATACTTTTTCAGTTCATGGACACTATTACCACACTAGTACATATTGGAAAAATTTCGACGTTATGGACAAAATTTTCCATACTGTCGAAAAATAGAGGAAATTTTAAATTTTTTTCTCCATATTTCCCAATAACGTCGCTCTTGCGATGTACTACAAACACATGTCACTCTTGTGACGAAGGTAGGAAGACGTTGCTCTTGCGACGACATTGCATTTTCGTCTCTCTTGCAACATTGGTAAAATATTCGTCGCACTTGTGACATTATGGAAACTAGGTTTTCCCCATCTCAATGGTCACCTAGTATTTGACCAAGTCAACTTTGACTTGGTCAACTATCGTCGAAATTGTGACGTTATAAAATCTATAAATATGTTTCATTTTATGGATGTTGCGACATTTTTTCTATAATAACAACACTTCAAAAATGGTATAAGTCGGTCTTCTTGGAAAACAAAAAACATCTATTTTTTTCAGTATATGTCTGTGGGGAAGGATGTCATAAAACATTAGAGGTGGGAAAAAAATTAAAGAGCGTGAAAAGGGTGACAATAAATGTTATTTCCCTTGCAAAAATTGTTGTACTAGATGTCTTGAAAGAGTTTTAATAACAATAGCTAAAAAACATTGTAGAAAATATGGGCACATGGATGGGGGATCAAATGGATATCAACCCATTGTAATTAGCTATATATACATTCATTATTTGTTTTAATATTTATTGTATTCTCAGAATTTTATATTGTTTTATACATGCACTAATTTTTCATGATTGCTTGTAATTATAAATGTATATTTTCCCCCTAACTTTATGCACAAAGCACCACGTAGTAGCATAAATGATGTTGTAGTACAAGATGAAGAACTTGAAGCAGATAATGAAGATCAAGTTAATGATCCCATGGAAGTAGATGAAAATAATAACATATCTCAAGATGATGGGAAAAATCAAATGATCCAAGACTTATTCGGTCATCCAGATGAGGATCATGGGGACAATAGTGATGGTATTTATGATGAACCTCTGATTGAAAAGGAAAATAAATGACTTTATAAAGGGTCAAGAGAAAATCTTCTCTCCACTACATTATTTCCGGTGAACTTAAAATTTATGAATCATTTGTCGAACACTTGTATGGGATAGATCCTAAGGTATGTAATATGTTACATCACATAGACATAAAGGTTGACTCTTTCCCATTTTGTTTAGTGTTAATTAATGTGTAAAATAAAAATTTAATATTTACAATTACTATTCTTTACATTAACTATTTATTTTTTATGTTTTAGATTGTTAGATGAATTTTTGTTACACTCATCAAATATTTTACCTTGCACATATCGAGGTTTACATGAAATTATGAAAGACATTGGAATGGAGTATCAAAGTATACATGTATGTCCTGATGATCATATTATATATTATGGACAACATGCATCGAAAACAGAATGCTCAGTATGTGGTATCAATAGATATCAAACCCATCAAGTAGCAAAAATGGTTCATTGAAAGGTTCTCTGACATATTCCTATAATTCCATGTTTGCAACGACTATTTAGGTGCCAAATCATAGCACAGTTTATGGATTACCATGCACAAAAGAGAATTGAATATGGCATTCTTCAAATGCCTATAGATGGCTATGCATTTAAGGAAATTGCTGCAAACTGGCCATAATTTACATATGAACCTTGTAATGTTAGGCTTTCATTGGCAACTGGCGGTGTTAATCCGTTTGGAGAGATTCGATTTGTTTACTTAGTGTGGCCTATTTTTTTTATCAACAATAGAATTCCTCCTTGGATGTCAATAAAGAGGGAGAACATAATGTTGACAATGATTATTCCAAGTATTTGTTTACATTAATTTTTCGAATTTAAATTTTTCATTTTTCTCTTTTTTTTCATAACATATTTTATTTATTTATTTACGTATATATACATACCATGGTAGTAATTTCGTATAATTTCAAACAATTAGGTAAGTACCAAGTAAAATATATGAATTTGTATATCGAGCCTCTTATCAATGAGCTACTAAAGTTATGGGAGGGCATCACTATGTATGACATATGTAAACCAATTGGGCATAAGATATTTCAATGTCGTGGAATAATTTTATGGACAATTCATGATGCCCCAGGACTAACACATTTTTTGGGTACATAATGTTCCATATTGCACGCTTGAATAGTATATAATTAATTGAATATATCATGCATGTTGTTTAACTAATAATTTCGTATATTAATAATTCACATTAATCCATCCGTTGTAGGTCTTCAAACAGAGGGTAAATTTGCATGTCCATTTTGTGGTCCTGAGATGAAATCGTGTCGGTCAAAATTTTTAGGAAATGATGCGTTTGATGAGTATAGACACTTCCTCTCTAAGAACCATAAGTATCGTACTACTGAAAAATATCTTTTGAATGGGAAACAAGAGACTCGACTAAAACCAAAAATAATCACACATCGCCTATGGAAGTTAGTTTGGCATATGACAAAATTAATCCTAGAGGTAGGCATTGTGTTTATGTATCTTAAAATGGAATCATGTTTGAAATTTTATTTTTAATTATTCATTTAATACTTTTTTAAGTAGTGTTACGATTTTTTTATGCTTCATCAATGTGAAGTCATGAAGAGGTAGTAATAAGGGGATTCCATGAGGAATGAAATGTTATCCCACTCAATTCATGAGTTTTCCTTACTATAAGGACCTAAAATAGTTCATTTATTTATAAAATTCATATCAACCTTGAGATGTGGCTTGAAACATTTTGGCGAATCATAGATGGTAGGAGCGATAAAGAAAAAAATGTCAAAATTTGTAATGACATTGGGAAGCCAATCGTGCAATGAAAGTGTGATTAGATAAAATAAATATGGATACCAAAATAACCTTCCACGGTTATTAGCAATCAACAAAGCAATGGTGTAAAATGGGTCATTCAAAAGATTAAATTTCCCACAGGTTTTGTTCAAACATAAATAATATATTCTTGAAGAAGGAGGTGAATTTGGTGGGGTAAAACACATGATTGGAATACCTTCATTAACATAATTAATCATTTTGGTATTCATATATTTATATATTGGTCGTTATACATTTTTGAGATTTTTTATTTTTTTTCTCTAGTTTTTGTAATGGCCTATATTGAGGATTCATTTTTTATTGTTACATTATGTTCTACCTCTATTTCTCCCAAAAGACTTGGACAACAACGTCAAACAAGTTATATATGATCTTAAATGAGGTAAGTAGGTTACAATATATATGAAAAGAAGAATTCAATTTTTTTTATAATGTACATTGTTTTACTTTTTTAATGTAATATGTGTTATTTATATTTTTGTTGTGAAACATGTTGTTATTTTCTTGTGCCATGATCTATATATGGTTGTCATTGAAATAATAAATCCATGAATATGAGATAAAGTATTGGAATAGAAAAATTCCTCGGCTAATGTGTTAAATGAAAAAGTATCTACCTCTAGCATTTTCAATGCACAAGAACACCTACCTCCTTACACCAAGTTGAGGAGATTGAAATAAGATTGGACCTACACAAGGTAAGAAATGTGGATGGTGGAGAGGCACTCAAAATCATTGAAGTATTTGGTTTGACAAAGAGAACGTCCTAAGGGTTCTATGGTGGAGGGATTATATGGTATAATATGAATCCATGGTGTATATTGGTCACTATCTTCCCTAAATTAGCAATGCAAGCTATGCATGAAGTGGATTTAATTTGGGATGTGAACTCCATCAAAAAAATTGGAAGGGAGAAGTTGTTGGGGATAGATGCGATGAAAGTGAGTTGTAATTAAATTGTGGATATTTTTTAATAAATATAAATTTTTCATTTTTGTGTATATGATCATACTCATTTAATATTTATTCTTTCATATTTATTAATAATATTTACCATGGTTATAACAAATATTTAATATTGGTGAAATGTGATTTTTTTATCGGTCAGTTACTCAAGATTGGGATGCACTACATTTATACATTACAAAAAATCTTGACTGGATGAAAGTATATGGATTGATATAGATGTAAAACGTCATGGTGATATGTTTATCATGGGAAATAACTATCGAAGGTGGTTAGAAGCTCAAATGCGTATAGCAGAGATTACGATGTTACATAAAGGGGAAATAGATTTATCATATTGTTTGAAAGTTGGAAAGGAAAGAAAATTCACCCATTTTATTCCATCTATTTTATATTATATTAAATATCATGTGATTGTAGGTGTGTTTTTTCATATTATACTTTCCAAGTTATATAAAAAATTATCATTAATTGACAATGCATCTTTTACATAATGCTTTCCTTATTAGGTTGAAACACCACAAGGCTATGTTGTGCAATGACCATAAATTTCACATCAAGTCAGGTTGGATGGGAAAACTAGAAACTTGTGATAGTGGGATAAGCTACTGCATTTTAGGTCCTCATGTTTCCTCTAGGATTGATAGATGTCCTCGAGAATTTGAAAATAGATACTATATGGGTTTTGAATGATACTATAGTGGAGTGTGACTTTAAAGATTCCTTGATTATTTTTGTTAGATGTCCAAATGGTATAGGTTATGAATGCATTAACATGATGAGGAAAAGAGCTGATATTCAACTTTAGCTGTATTGATTTCCAATGTGAGATTAAAACAGGTTTTTGAAAAAAAAAATGACAGCTATGTTTTTTTCAAGTCAATGTGAACAAGTCTTTTTACTCAAAGGTTCCAGGTAAGAGGGATAGGTCATTTGTTGTTAGATATGATCCAAGATGAAGGTCAGTAAAGTATATTGTGGATGAAGAAGATGATATTGAAGAAGAAGATGGTGGGAGCTATAGCAAGGAAGAATATTAGATTGAAAGATGAATAGGATGAAGAACATGAATAAACTGGCGGAATAGTATTTAGCTCTTGATGATGATATCGATGAAGATATGCTCAAAATGACATTGATGAGAATGATGATATCATCAATCCTTTCAACGTTGTTTACGGAAATGTTGATACAAATGTCGAGGAGTTGGATGATCAAGAAGAAGATACAAAATAAGGATGATACAAAATTTGTGTTGGTCGATGAGGTACATAACTAGATAATATTTTTGAATTTGTATGAACTATTCTCTTTAAATATTTTTAATGTGGGTTAATTACATGTTTTAAAAGTTTTATTTCATTTTTTTTGGTGGTTTCTATGCATGATTACTATGTTTCTTTCATTTTTTTTTCTATTTTACATAGATTGGTTGATAGCAGGGAATTGAAGCGTGTGGGGAGCTTTCCAAGTTGTTGAGGCTATGTTTAGGTTCTTTTAAAGTTCATGATAGTCTGCCGGAAAGTGGTCCTACTTTGTGATTGCATTTTATCTCCACCCCTTCCCAAAACAGTATAGAATATAACCCCAATCATAATATGGTATGATCTGACACTCCAAAGGGTTCACTTCAATCTCACATATTTCCACCTCGAACAATCATTTCAACTCGAGATTGTCTTTGCAATGTCATGATGTTTGGGCCTCCAAACGGTTCATTACAATCTCACTATCTCTCTTCCTCCTAAACAATCCTCATGCTTTACGAAACAATACAATTTTTCTCCTTTGGTATAATATGGAAGCTAAGTAGTATGGGTATCTATCTCAATTAGAGCACAATAGTTATATAATCTCCTCTCTTTAGTGAAATACTCAATATAACCATCATAAACTAGGGGACAACTTAGGTCAAAGGGAGTGAGTTTTTGGATTATGATGGGGTTGCAAAAATTAGAGCTTCCACGAAACAATCTTAAGCTAAAAAACACTTCCTTAACATCCTTCTTGTATAAAATGGTATCAATATGTATTGGATTAGCTAATGAGAAGTGTGAATTAGTATTTAGCAAACTATCTTTGCGGGAAACCCTAAGTTGATTAGATCCATCATTGGGAACTTTAGGCATAGTCTCAATTTCTTTTGGGAAGAAAATGTCATCTAAATGGTAGGTTCTGAAGGGATAATTCTTTCTTAGTGCTTGGATTGATCCTTGTATATGTTCCTTGGTGAAGTTGATTATAAGTCCCTATATGTGTCTACAGGACCCTTGAATTAATTCCGGTCTTTCTCAGTGCTTGGATTGATCCTTGGATGTGTTCCTTGAGTGGTTGATATAAGTCCATAGATGTGGATTGATCCTTGGATGTGTTCCTTGGTGGTTGATATAAGTCCATAGATGTGTTATAGGGCCCCAAGATGTGTTCCAGGGAACCCTTGCCTAATGCATGGGTTGATTCTTGGTCTTGTACCTTGGTGGATAAGACCCTAGATGTGTTCTAGGGCCCCCATATGTGTTATGGGGAAAATTGGTCTTTGACCAAGTAGATCTTGGTGCAATACCAATGTATGTTGATGTGTGATCCTCTTCCTCTCGCTCGCTATGCTCCATGAGACCTAGGAGTGCCTATGAAGATGGACATGACCAGATTTTTTATGGACCCCTTATGCAACGATGATAAAGCTTATAGGCCATTATGAGACTCATGTGGACATGTTTTGAGATTATGGACCCCCCCTTGACTTTGTCTAAAAATGTAACCCCTTGTTGTTTTGTGTGATTGGGGTTTTATTTATGTGATTGGGGTTTTATATGTGTTTAGGGTTTTTATAATTAATATTAATATTAATTGACATTTTAATTAATATTTATATTAATTAAATGTAAATATTTAATTATAATTTTAAATTTCTTTAACCCCTCTCCCTAACTATAAATAATACCCTACCCTCTAACATTCTATTACACTCACACTCACTCACTCCTTACTCTCTTGTTTGTTGCAACTACCTCACTTGTTCTCTCTTGATGATGGTGCGACCTCCTTTTTGGACTATCTTTTCAGATCTAAGTTTTTTTTTGTTGGTGTGGCCTCTCCATTTGATGTAACATTTTTAGATATGAGTGTTTTTTGTCGGTGAAAATTCTCTATTTGATGTAACAATTTTAGATCTAAGTTTTGTTGGTGCAAACTCTCCATTTGATGTAACAGTTTCAGATCTGAGTTTGTTGGTAAAGCCTCCCCATTTGGTGTAACAATTTCATATCTGAGTTTTGTTTGGCATTGGTATTGGTTGGGTACTACTCCTTGATTGTTTTCTAGTGCGAGAGATGATGAGGTGCCTCCCAAGAGCTGTTGGACCTGTCCTTTTTGTGCAGAGGTGTCTTAATTAGATGTCAGACCTACTAAAGTGATTGAGGAGCCTCCTTATTGGTGTCGAGTCTCCCTTTTAGGGCCACAAAACTGAGTTCAGGTATCGTGGCCTCCTTTGTGGGTTGTCTCTTTGTTATATGAAGGTTGTGTCCTCTTCTTCTAGCTGCCACATGTAGAGTTGAGGTCCTTGTGAGGGTTGCACTCGTGTTGTCCTCTGTGTTGGAGTGTTTATCCAGTGCTTCCTCATTTTTAGTTATGGAGCGTTTGATATGGATTGTTTGTTATGGAGGTTTTTCTTGTTTGATATGGAGAGTTTGGTTGTCTCAGTTTTTGGAGTTCTTGATGTCCCTTCTTGTGGGGTACCTGGCTTTGTTTTATCAGCTATGGTCAATACCTTATTATCCCTTCCTGTGGATTACTTGTTGCAGTTGTCTTGTGATGGTCTATACCTTGGAAAAATTGTTCTTAATTCCTTATGACAGAGATCAAACCCTATACGTTTGATCCATGAAACTATAACTATTTCTGAGCATATTATAAAGTTTTTCATCCACACATGTGACAGGTACATATTTCTTAGATCAGGAGGTAATATTGAGGTTTGTCTTTTGACTCATAAATTTTGTTTATACTAAAAATTTAATTTAGATCTATTTATTTATTTTCTCATATAGATTGATCTTGTGAATAGAAATATAAAAAGGCATTATTTGTTTCTATTTTTCCCTAAGTCTAACAATTTTCCTATGACTTTGACCAAGGGTACAGTACTCGAGGAAGCCTCCTCACACCTTCATGTGACCATTCATCTTTCTATTCTTAGCCTATACCAACTCACCCTACTTGAGTAAACCTCGTTAATTTTACTTATGGTTGACTTTGATGGAATTTTCTATTTAGGATTGACGGTATTTTCTTGAGGAGCCTTCCCATTTATGTGAATGATCCTAACACTTTAAATTTATAGTGTAGGGAGGGTTCTCCTTAGTTCAAGGAGTTTTTTCCCATATTTATGACACCCTACATATTTCTACTTATAATACCTAGCTTTCATTTCAATTAAGACATTTCAATACGTGCTGCCATTTCAGTTTTTTTTACCCTACTGTTTTTTCATTCATATTTAGCTCCATATAAGGCACTGGTTGATCTATAAGGTTATTTATTCATTAAAAAGACACTCATTTAGTTCTACTTTATTTTCATGCATCCTTAGGCATAATTTTGAGCATACATATTAGTTAATTTTATTTATTTTCCTTAGCTTTTCTATCAAAAAAGAAAGTAGCTTAAGTTTCAAGAGTTTGGATAATGAAGCCTGTATATAGTTTAAGTATTTTTCTAGGAGTATATATATATTATTTTTTTTTCCAAGAAAAAAAAATTATATTTTCTATTTTATCAAGAAATAAAAATATACATTGCTTAGCCTTGTTTCTATGTTCTTATCCCTTATTTTTTAGTAGTTCATGTTTGGTCATTATAGTCTTCAGAGTCAAAATTTAAAATTTAAAAATATCAAAAAAGGAAAAATGAATTGACATTTTATTGTTTTTAAATACCTACATGACGTCGGAATTGCGACATATCACAATGTCTCTCCCATGAAACATTACCATAGGTCAAAATTGTGAGACATTACCATAGGTCAAAATTGTGACGTATGGTAATGTCACTCCCATGGAACATACAGAGGAGATATATAGCTGACCGCCACTTGAGCGACGTTACCATACGTCGATATTACGACATATGGTAACGTCTCTCCCATGGAAAACACATCGTTTATATATATATTAACATCACGGTGAGTGACGTTACCATACGTCGATATTATGACGTATGGTAATGTTGATCCCATAGCATCCATGTAGTGGATACTGATGAAAAGGGACATTGGAATTCGGATGTCTCTAACGTCATTGTAGTGACAGATATATGGGGTTTGGACACTCATATCTGAGATGACATGTGTCTGCATGAAATTTTTCAATAGAGACAATATCTATGGCATCGAAAAAGTGATGCCATGTGAAACAACATTTGAGGGGGTCTGTTGGTTGTCATTCTCCCGAAAATATAAAGTGGCAATTACGTTGAACACATTGTCCGAATTTGACCCAAATGTACTAGTTCCATGTCAATAATGGGAACCACTTGAGGAACCTCCATAGATAAGGAAATTCAATCCCCACAAAAAATTACCAATGCATAAGCCACTCAATAAAATCCTCTTGAGTAAATAGGTTTGAAATCATCGAAGTTAATCAAGACAAAAGGCATCAAAACACTTAAGAGATCATTAATTTGGGCTAATCATCCAACCAAGATAACCACAATATTTTAGAATTTAGTATCCATCGGGTTCCAAATGCCAACAAGACATCTATAAAAACAAGCACACTCCATAGTTTCCCATGTTTATTATAATACAAGGTTCCCTTCAAATGTATATATCAATCCCACAGAATATTGGAGTGCATATTCAATATTTGAAATATAAAATAAGTTCATGACATATTTATCAATCTCTCGCTCATTAGATGTCTCTCATCCACTTCAATTCATATTCCCCACAAACTCTTAGTTTCTACTCATGACACCTATAATCGAAGAACGGTGTCATGAAACCTAAAACCAAATTATTTTTTATTGTTGGAAATTGGGGGGGGGAAGTAGAAAAACATGAACAACAAGTTGTTTGCACTTAACTAGGCCCAAAAAATAAGCCTAAAGTGATCCAAAAAGTAATTTGAACAAACTTGTATAAGTTCATCAAATCAAAGTCCTTTATTTTATGGCTCAAAACAAATCACTAATAAGTTGTTGTACCCATGAGATGACTCAAAGGAAAAAATGAACTATGGGAGCGTATATGGAAAGAAAAATATGAAACAAATATAGTAGAAGATGATCTTATTAGGATGGATGGTAACAGTACAGGCTCCATGATATGAAACAATTCCTATAAAAAAGGAGGCATAGTACAAGAACACTATTTATGGAAAATTTTATCAGTTCAATTTGCCTTATTCTAGGAGGACTCCTAACAATAGATGCATGAACTAATGCTTCATCAATCCCTACATGAAGCTAAGGTTTCTTTCACTCAATATAAATGTATTTGTATCTACCATCACTAGATGTAAGGTGAGAACATGAAAAGTACTAAACAAATGATATATCTAAATAAATTAGCACATAGGAACACATGCATTAATAAATAATCACATAACAATTCATAAACATTAAAAGTAACGAGAATTGATGCCTATATAAACTATGTTGAAAGGACCAATCACACTTGATCTGATGAAATGGTCGGCACACTTGGAATGGTTTCCCCGCATGTTTCTCTTCAGTGGTATGACCCTCTATTTTTATTGAGCTTCCCGCACTCGACAAAGTAATATTCTAAAGTACCTTCCATAATCATTCAACCTCCATAAATATCTACAAAACCAATACAAGTCATATTTCTAGTGCATTATTTACTCTAAGATTCATTTTATGAGAGTGTCCAAACATACCTGAATGAGATCCTCTTGGTTTTGAGAATAATTTATTGGAGTCATGTGTCTAATACTTGATCAAACTACCTCCCTTGATTTGAAGTAGCAACAACAAAGTCACCATTCACTTTGTTGTTGCTCCATTGGATCGGGGGAGGTTTGATCCAAGATTAAACAACTCCAATAAATTATTCTCTACTGAACAGGGATGACCATGTGAAGGAGGAAGCTCTTATGTCCCCCCCCTGAAATCACTCTCAATTCCCCAATACCCAACATATAAATCTATTGAAATATTTACAACAAAAACAAACATATATACATACCAATATTCACAATTGTTTACAATGAAATAAAATATTTCCTTGATCCATTTGGATTTAGCTCAATTTTCCTAAGATAAAAGTAACAATTATTCCATAACATCATACACTACACTAAAGCACTTTACATATAAAACTAGAGAATGGAAATTTATGTGAAAAGATGCTTTATTCTATTCCATCATATGACTTGGTTGGAATATTAAAATGCACTTTTAAACATCATAGAACTCATCCCACTTTGATATATAAGTGAAAACATGTTATTTTTCCAATATTTAATCATAAACTCACTCAAAATACTAAAATGAATGCTTTGGAAAATAATAGGTCTAAATTCATGTAATCATGAAAATGGTCTTAATGTAAGGCTTCGGGAAAGAGAACTATAGTGAAAAGTGAAGTAAAAGATTGATAAAAGAAAGGAATTTTGGCAACCCAACACGTACAAAAAAAAATTCATAGAAAATAGATTTTATAAATAGTTATTAAAATATCGTACATCATCATTTAGTTTTAGCTGACCTCTTCTTCTTAGGTCTAAAAATCCTAAGCATTTCATCAATATCTATGTCTTCATTCTCTCAGTGCTCTTAAAATTATGATTGTGATTGTGTCCTCTCACATAGAGAACGCCTAGTCATGGGGTAATCATGGGATAATGGAGGGTGTTGTGATGAGGCATCACTTACAAAAGACAAAAATATAAAATTTAGATGGCCAGTTTCTAAATATCATTGAACTAGTTGAGTAATATGAAAAAAAAACACCTGCAATGTCATTGTTTACCTAGTGCACTAGTCGACACCATTTGAATGGTTTCCCCTACTTGATCCTCTTCAATTGTATGACCCTCAAGTACAACATTCTCTACCATTGATACGGAAAAATTTATAAGGACAATCATAAATGTATAAGTAAAAAACATAGAAGTACAAAATGTATAACTATGAAATTATTAAGTATATGATTAAAACACAACCATATTACCATCATGTGCCTCGGTCGTATCACCATAATGTGGATGCACCCCAGTGGAATGGGACTGCACAGGAGAACCATCTTCTGATTGGAAATTTTTATCAACTCACTGATCTCCAATACTAGTGGGTTGGTTGATAATGTTGCTCCCCTAATTAAAACAAAGTTGTAACACATTAAATTTATCAATGATATCAAACGTGATTGTATTATATTAATATTAAAGGTTAATGTGGATTGGATTTTATTTACCTTGTCTTGCAAAGTGGTTCTTAGTAACTGCCCCAAGATTTTCCAGTGTTCAACTACAATCCTATAGTCATACTTGTAACAAAGTTGGAGGTCTTCCTTCGTGGTTTCAGTATCGAACTCATCACCCTGCATTGCATAAGAGTATGTATTTTTAATTTTATTGGTTGAAATTAACTAAAAGTTTGAATGTGATACAAATAATATATTTGGGTACTTACAATTCGTGACTACAACTTCAAGTAGTCGCCCTAGCCTAGCCTGTGCTATCCACATTTGGTAAGACTTGCTTTTGTTTCCTCTGAAGTGTGAGTCAAACTATCATCAAGATTTTCAAGTATGTTAATGTATACCACACTTTTATTTACATCTAAAATAAATTGAAGGTATTTAATTGAAATTGTAATTTACCCTATGGGACCAGAGGGTGTTTTTACTTCATCTGTCAATTTCTTCTCTTTTGCATCCTCAATGAATTCCTTCCACTCCATCTCTAGAATCATCAGAGGATGTTCATACCTATCATTTTGTTTCAAGTGTTTCCTATACGTTTCTCATGTATATTTTAAATATTGGCTAGATTCGGTGGTGGCCAAGGTCTTATTAAATGTTTCTACACCAAAAATGCTTTCAAGATAATCCATCAATCCTTTTTTGAGGTTGGAATTCTGGGAATTCCACCTCTCCCGTATTGTGGGCCCAAAAATAAACAACTCCTTATTCTCCAAGGACCTATAAAAAGCGTTGTTCCCAACATGAAAAAATATTTTATGATTATTAATTTAAAATAATAATTTATATGATTTATGTTTGTCTACATAGAGAACATGAAACAATTGAAATTTTAAAAATTACCTGGGACTTTAACTTGATTTAATGGAAGACCTTCCTCATTGACCATAAATGTTCCCTTAAGGGTCCCTATGCTGGTAACACATATTTATTTAGGAAAAGTAACCATATAGTTGGCCAAATCATCAACCTCATCTCCGTCACCACCTCTAGAGACTACCTGTGTGGCCACTTCTTGGGTGTGTTTGTCATGGCTATAACCTAATGCTGTGGAAGGTGGAGATATGAATAGTTGCATTCTAACAGGTTTACAAGGGATTTCATTGGGACCCTGTGGCATCTGTGCAATGCCACTACTACCAACACCATGCATGTCAGGGTTAACAGGATACAAAATCTCTATATAAGAAGAAAATATTTTTTCATATAGATAACATAAAAGTTTAAAATCAATCTTTCATAATTCATCTTGTGACATAAAAATAAAACCACTTGAAATTATGGTTATTACCTTATATGTGTTAAGCCTTGTCATAACTTCTCTGATCCTTTCTTTAACCTCAGGAGTTTTATCTAGAATATCTAACAAGTGAGCTAGTTCATTATTTGTTTTATTGATCTTTTATTAATTAAAACCATAGGGTTTGTGGATTCATACAAATCTCTTTCTCTGAGCGAATCATCATCAAAATCATGGCTTTTCGACTTCATATTCAACAAAATAAATGATAATTCAGCTATGTAAACAAATAAAGTAATTGATCACCATAAAAAAAATGCACATTAAATGCAATCCAAAAATTGTTGTTCATTTACCTGTTCTGAGGTCGTTTTTGATTTACCACGATCAGTCTCCCACAATATAGTAAAATTAGAACTATGATCATTATCATGAGAAATGAATTCAAATGTATGAGAAATTCTCCCTCTTTATTGACATCAAAGGAGGAATGTTATTATTGATAAAAAAAAATAGGCCACACTGAGTAAACAGACTGAAGCTCTCCAAATGGATTAACACCGTAAATAAAATAATAAAAAACATAAAATATAAGAGTCGTTCCTTACAGGTTGGGTAAATTAGTATACATACCACCCACATAATAGAAACGTTTGTATCTATTCAGTTCAAATTGTAATCAATTAATAACTCTTCCCCTGCAGCTATTGATTTTATTGCACATAAGAATACACGGTTACCTTCACACCCCTCAAATACAAAATTGGGTTGTTTATTTGTATTTGCAGGTCTTGTACTATTTATAAACCCTACAATATTCCCCATTGCATTTGTCCTTCTGCTAATATAGATATTTGATCCTTTATTTTGATCATTGTCTTTTAGCTACATAGAATTTGCAGCCAATCCATATCTTTGCATACCTTTTTTATATTGGAATATTCATATAGAATCTTTGTAGATATAATAGGGTCTGGAATTATCCATCAATTTAGTTAATTCGTCATAATAGACCTTTATGCCATCCATGGAAAATATCCCCAAACCATGTAATGGCGTTGGACCAATCTGATATATCCTTTTGTTTACACAAAAATCCATGTTTATTTCAGGAAGATCCTTGGGTACCCATTGTTTCACTATATGTTTGTAACTCAAGGTCACCTCAATATTTTATATGCTCTCATGATCATAAGAACATGATCCCTCTTTCACAAGAAAAAAATCCATGCGTCTTGTAAATTTTCTTCTGATCTTATCACCTCTATATGATCTCTGCCTGTTAGACCTATTGGATGTCTCACTTTCCTCTATTCTACCTGAACTTCCCTCACTCAATGAAGATATATCTTAAAAATACATGCTTCCTTGTACGTCCTATAAAACCATCAATAACAGAAACAATGATCCATTCAAGTTGTAACTCTAATTAGTACAATGGTTCTACTTCATTACTAGTATCCGGTTGGTATCATAGTAAGCTCATAATGATTACCATAGTGTTACTCTTTCACACTTGTATTGTGCTCTATTACTATTGGTATACTATCTAGGCATTATGGGGGCATGTTTGGAGTCATGAAATGACACATGCCAACAAGTGGCGGTAATAGGATAGGATGTTGGTTGGAAGGCCTTGGAACTGATGCCATTAGACAAAAACTCAATCCTAAGTCCAACTAAGGAGAACAAACAACACACGCTAATTTATTTAGGAGTCAAGCATGCAAACAAAACAGCTTTGTACTACGACTAGACCATCTTTATTTGAAATGCTTCATGTAACATATTCCATTAAATTATTGTGATCTTGGTCTCTCTTGGATGTACTTTCATTGACAACGCCAATGTTGTTTTCTCCTTTAGTTGACCAACCTACTTTAGTGGATTCCTTTTCTAGACTTAATCTAGAGGACACGTTTCCTAATTCATGGAAATGGACACATGGCATAAAGGTAGAAAAGGACACATGGTATAAGGATTCGAGACACTTTGTAGAAAGAATCATATTTCAAGAGGGTGTTTTCCCTATTTCAAGGGCATGATAAGTGGCACAAAAAACTRTTCAAACMCTTGTCATATACATTTTATTATTTAATTGGAGAACCCAACCTCTAAGGAGCATTTATGAATGATTATTTTATTGCTCTCTCTTGGAGGAAGAAGTGGATATTGAAAGCACTAACTATTATTTTATTTTAAATAATTTAAGGGGAKGATCTATAAAAGGATAATCTCTTTGATTTTCTAATGACTATTAGATTGATAGGGATATCCCATCAAGATAATAGTAGATGATTTAACAGAGGATGAAGTCAAGGGCTAAGCATATGTGAGGTTTCCATCCTCCTCGTCTTTTGTCTTGGATGATTAGGATTTTATGATACATTAGACACTATTATTTGATGTTGGAAATAATCTTCAAAGGGTGGTTTTGCACATTGAGAAGAGTTTATGGTAGAGGCTCTCAACCCCCCCTAGTCCTTGATGCAACTTTGAGTATTGAGGGAAATTTCTATTGTAATTTCAGATTGGGTGTTTGTACATTTAAATGGATCATTTAATCTTATGTGATTGTAATTAAATATGTGATGTGTTGTTTGGTTGTCCATTATTTAGAAGGTTTTCATACTTTGTCCTCTTTTCTTATCCGAATAAATTCCTTGATATGGATTAGGACAAGCATATCCCAAATTTCCATGGACATAATGACTCAATTTCACTACATGTTACATATTTTGTTCATTTCATTTCAAAATTCAACATTTTCCATGAGTATGTTAGGATGAAAATGTTTGTGTTCCTTGGAGAATTATGCACTATATTAGTTTTATAATTGTATTCTAAGGGAGATATGTTCACTTGTAGTTTTTGTCAAGGAATTTAACAAGTGTTGGGATGTTAGCTATGAAGAGGAAAATGTTGAAAATCTAGTGGGTGAAACAATTGTGATTTGAGATCCAAAGGAAGAGAGGAGTGATGAAGTCATTGAAGACCTCGTTGCAACATCTCATAATTCCTTTGAAGGCTATGCATTCTACAGAAGAAGCATATCATCACGATTATGTACACTTGCATAAAGAAAAGGGTTTGATAAGTTATTTATCTCTTCAAATTTCTAAATTTAATGACGAGACCATTAAATATTTGAAGAGGATAGATGTGGCAGAGAAACCCTTGGAAATTGAATAATTTATAGGTTTTATCATCCCCTCATGTGATGAAGGGCATGAAAACTATGAGTATGAGGATATGATCACTCTCTTTTCAATTTGAAGGAATAGATGTAATGTGGATCATTGGTTTCTTCATGGAGATCCCATCTATTACACAAATAGTAAGATCATGATGGAGTAAAATATTCGTTGGAATACTCCACTTCAAATCATCATTGAGGGTCACATTATGGGACATAAATAAGATATCTCAATGGATGTATGTTAATATGCTTCCATAGTTGATTAACAATTGTATGTTCTTCTCACTAGGGTGGATTTGATCTAGCATAAATGGGTTTTTCATGGAAATAATGATGTGGAAATTTTCCCATGATTGATGTCTCTATCTCTTTCCCTACCTATGTATGGAAAATCCATGAAAGATTGTTTTTGAGACTGCAATACGTTTGGGACTATGAAAATTCCAATTTTTGGTTTGTTTTAGAGATTTTTGACCTCCTAAGAGAGGGTAGAAAGCCCTAGGTATTGAGATTATGTACTTTTTAAGGTTTCATTTTTATTCTCATACTTGATTTGCATTTTTTTATTGAGGGTAGAAAAGAGGGGCAACAATTTCATTGCATATTTTGGAGTCGTCTAAATCTTTATTGCCTGAAGAGTGATGAGCATTATTTCATGGTTTGATGATGCTTACACCATCCTTATCCAACAATTGAAAAAGTGAACTTGTAACAATACACACTAACCTTGGCATGATCTTGGTTCTCTTTTCCATTTCCAATAGCTCACTTCCATTTCCTACCAAGGACTGATAGAGATTCCAACCTATGACTTATGATGTTTGATGTATCCTTGTTTTTGTTTATAACCAAAGATAAGGGTGCATTTGGAGAAGAAACCATTTTAGACTAATGAATATTAAAGAAACAACAATTGATAAATGAAAAGAACTTCCTATTCTCATCTTGTAGAAAAATATTTGATTTCTTAGGGAATGGCATATCACGTGACATATTTGTTTTGAAAGCATACATATAGAGGAGAGATATATAGAACGTATGAAAACCAAGAATATTAAAGATCTATGAAAAAAAAGGGAATGTTGGTTTAGACCTATTTGATGCACTCAATGGTAGCAAGGAGGGCACCATCATATCAACAAAGAAATATGTAATCTCAAGAATCCTCCTGCACCAAATCCAGAATTCAAGCACATTCATGGCCAACCATTGGGAATGAGGTTCCATAGGAAAAAAAATGTAATTTATATTACAGATGCTTGTTTTTTATTTATTCTTTTAGGTTCTAAAGGGGACCATGCAAAAAACCATTTCCAATGAAGTTTAGGGAGTTCCGTTTCGATTGACAAATGATCTTGATTTTAGGAGGAGCGATATACTTCACTTATTCTAATATTGATATTCAGTGAATGAACCTTTTTTTATCTATATTTAGTGGATATGATACTATGAATTTGATGAAATATGATCCAAAGAGTGGAGAAATAATTTTTTTCCTGAGGAACCTCAAGTTTGCAGATGGATTTTCTATGAGCAAAGATTTTTCATTTTTTTCTTATTTCATAAACAACCAATTGTAGGATTTTGTGGGTGTTGGAATACCAATAGGGAAACACTATAAATCTAATTAGTGAGGTGGAATAAATACATGGCCAACTATTAAATAACATTTTAGTGGAAATATAACAAACACTAAATGAAATCCATACTAGACTCTACTACTTACCATGAACATAGCCAATATGGAGGCTGCAATATCTAGGAGTATTTTAAACTGGACTAGAAACATTTATGGGATTTCAATAAGGATTTCCTAGATGTTACACTCCACAACAATTACACTCCATATTGGGCACTGCCTACAACATTCATATCAACAACATGACAATGTGTTCACACAATTGAGACAATGCTCCATCTTTGGCCGCATTATTTGTACTCTGTCATGCAATTATGGAAGTAGGAAGAAATTTATGTGGTATATCATGAAGAATTAATAATTATATGTTTGAGGAGTATTACAAGAATAAAGAGGACATATGTCATAGAAAACCATTGAAAATATTAACACTCTCAAGCAACGAAAGAGAAATGGTAGAAAATACCTTGTCCAATGCTATTTTGAGCATCTTTTTACCTTTAACGAACTTTAATATTATTTGTTGGAGGGTTTGATGAATTCGTAACAAGGGTGTTCAACCCCTAACACACATGACTAGGACACATTTCCTTAAAAGTTGCAAATTGGTTGTTCTAATATTAGGACACTAATAAATCCACCTCCCCACTCAAATAAAATCTCTTCCAAAGACCACTCCACCAGTCATAGTTTCCCACATAAGGTATTGTTCTATGCAAATGAAACAAATTATCACAATACCATATGTGTTATACCTCAAGTGCCCACATACCCTATTTGGTTAGTCTAAATCATGCCTCTTTGTTTCTAGGTTCCCTCTTTGCAATAACATTGGATAAGTTCATTGATAGAAGGTTTCTTTGGCTTGGGAGTCCTCTTTAACGCATACATAGGCCATTCTCTCCTCTTCCAAAGTATTCTTGGGTTATTTCTGATTCTCTCTTCTTGGAATAGGTGAACTTTTCCATGGAAAGCTAAATGACTCTTAAGAGAGACTCTTGAGAGTTTCTCATATAATGGAGAGTTTGGAATTTTTTCTCTTAAGAAACTAGGAAACAATGAAACAATAATTATGCTCTATGTAATTTATAGAAGGGTAGAAAAAATGTTAGTCATTAAGCACACATAAATGTTTTCTCATTAATACTATAATTCTTTGAAATAAAAGATAAATCAAAAGGCTTAATTACTCTAACATTATAGTTAAAATGCTCTATTCTTTAACCAAATTTTTAGAATATTCTATGAAATTGGATATGCATAAGCATTGTTCTATTAAGATGTAACACTAATTAGTACAATGTTTCTAATTCATTACTAGTATCTTGTTGGTATCACAGTAAGTGAATAATCATTACCATAGTGTTACTCTTTCACACTTGTATTATCTAGAAAACGCTAATTAATATAGGAGTCAAGCATGCAAACAAACCTTATAAGAAAGAAGCGCTAGTTGGTGATGGAATCCAACTTCGCAGGATCGATGCAAGAAGGGGATGAGTTTTAGAAGGTGGGAAAGTTACGTTGAAAACCTGCTTAAAGAACTAACACCCTAGTTCAAGTTACCTCACTAAGAAGTGGGAAACCCTCCAAGGAGTCTGAGTGAGTCTAGCCAATGTCAATCTTAGGTACAACACCATATTCCCTGTGCTATCACCTTGGGTAGGAAGTATAAAATATTATGGCCTCTATGGTACCACCCATTATACCAAATCAGAGGGGGGACAGTTGATAGTCAACATCAATACCAAAAAAGTAGGGTTGATTACTCTTTTGGCCCCAATGCAACCTTGTGATTGATTACTCTGTTGGCCCCAAATGCAAACTTGTGCTTCCCAAAGTCAATGATATAGAAAATGGATTTGACTCCCTAAATCAAATATTTATGTTTGTTTAGTATCTTTGGAAAGTTATACACTTAAGTTTCACAAATAGGTTGGGAATTTCTAGGGTTTTACTAGGAATCACTATCCCATTATTGCACAAAAAAATTGTTTATGACTGAAAATGCAAAGATAAGTATATAGGATTATGAAAAACGACTTAACTAATAATTTACAATTTGAACCACTCAAATTGAATGAGTTTTGAGA
The DNA here is from genome assembly GCA_010110895.2 of Picea sitchensis. Taxonomy (NCBI): domain Eukaryota; kingdom Viridiplantae; phylum Streptophyta; class Pinopsida; order Pinales; family Pinaceae; genus Picea; species Picea sitchensis. The sequence continues at coordinate 123,272 of SNQJ01S0002071.1, forward strand.
CGTGGGAATGAATTTTAGTGTATCCTAGAATGCATGTAATGACCCTCCTCGTTATGACAAAACTCTGATAACAGGTGCAAATATTTTTTTTTTCTTTTTTTTTTTTTTNCAATTTGAACCACTCAAATTGAATGAGTTTTGAGACGTGGGAATGAATTTTAGTGTATCCTAGAATGCATGTAATGACCCTCCTCGTTATGACAAAACTCTGATAACAGGTGCAAATATTTTTTTTTTCTTTTTTTTTTTTTTTAAAGGTGTGTGCGCGCGTGTAGGAAGGGAACAGACACACTGGACTCTACGTCGCCACCCGAAAACCAACAAGATGCAACCACGATGTTCATCACAAGAAGACTGAAGGCACACAACGAGTAATTGCAAGCAATAAACAACCATAGACACAAGGCGCACAATGCAAATATTTAACAACATACTGGGTTAGGCACAGTACGAACACAGAGGGAAGAATCCATAGTAGAAGATCTTACTATTTTTGCACAGGAAAGCGGGGCGTTAAATCTTAGTTCGCTGCTCCGGAGAGAGAGAAGGTCAGATAGGCTCTTGTCCGACTTCTCAGGAAGAAACTAGTAATCCCCGTCAGGGTGTCGCAAGAGTGGAAACCCTGCCTTTAAAGGGCCCGAGACTCTTGATACGGCATTGGAATCTTTACACCAAACAATCACACGCACAGGCTTGTATACTAAGGCTACACGGAGGTGTCTACATCTCGCCCGACACAATAAGACCAATGCCAGCTAAGCCCAAGATAAGGACGCAACCATCAATGATTAACTAAGATTCTTCCTATAAACCACATTCCATTTCACCAAGGGCGAGGGTACTTCTTACTATTAACCATCATACATTAACTTTAATTAACCATGCAGTAGTAATATAGCTCTAATTCAATCCATCATCAAGGACGATCGTTGTACGATGAATTTCTATAACTCGACACACATTATATGAATTCCACTGTGCAATACAACCTGATTACGAATTCCATCAAGACACAACATAAGTGCGAGCGAAAAGGGAACAATTTATTTAACTCAATAAGCCAGGGTAGTCATCTACTTTACTTCTAGGTGCAGAATTAACATTCATTGGTTCTACTATAGACAACATTCTAGAATAAGCAACGAGGCACATGCCCATCATACTTGTCACCATGCCCAAAAATCTTCTATGGCCAATTAATTCACTACGCAAATATAATTTAGCAAGATAATCATATATGAAGATAAGCAAGAAATACGAGAGGATGCTACCACCTCTGGATTGAGATAATCTATTCTAATCATGATTAGTGCTTGCAATATATTCTAATAAAACACCAACGGACTACCATATGACTGCAATATGTGGCCACTATGATGAGAATAATCATATTAATCTTGTTAATACATGTCAATTTGATTAGACTACCGGGCAAATAGAATACATGGCAATTATGTATAGAATGTAAATCTTGGCAATGTAAATGATTTGAATACCTGGCAGCACATGGCAATTATGATAGCATGTAAACTTTGTAAAACATGATTAGAATAATCTGTTCTATTCATTTTTCTCAAGGCAATTATAACTAAAGCACCGACGGACTACTATGCATTAACCATACACCACAGCATATTTAAACTAGTTTAACCATGATGTAATGAATACGACCATGCCAATTTGATCATGCTGGTCTAAATTAATTAACAATGCTGAAGGAACACACAGTCTTCACCTAAAGATCATTATGAATTTAAAGATGCATGTAGGGTTGAATAACCTAAGAGACTACGCCTAGACTACACCATGTTGAGCTAACTGACAGAATTAAATCTGCCTGACAGGATTACATCTGCAACTAACCGAATCAATTTACGTGTGGAAAATTCATTTACATCTGACTCCCTGACAGCATACCCGAAGTGAAGGGAATCCCGCGTTGGGTTAACAACTATCTCCCACAGATCTCCGAGCACTGTGGGCAGTGGAATCGAAGGGTGGTATAAACTAAATGTCAGAGTGGTGGTAAGAACCCA